>CAJUYG010006314.1:0-12351 GCA_910591675.1 Galerucella calmariensis
GCTACCGAAACGTTGAAATAAAGAATTTAAAAATATTGTGGTTTAATATCCCAAGAAATTAAAAAAAAAGAATATTAAATTGAACTTTAAAAATAAATAGATGCATTTAATTGAGTAATCCAATATTTCTAGTGCATCGGCCAAGATAGAAGAATCGGTTAATAAAACGGGCCATACATCATAAACGGTGAGTATTACAAAAAATTTATGCGAAAATCAAAAGATTTTATTCTCTACAATAATGGACTTCGTGACTTTTGCCCTAAAGTGCAAAGTTTCCGGGATATAGGCCAAAAAGCGTTTTTCGCCTGAAGTCTGTCAGCAGATTTTACACTCAGTAAGTGTCCCGGGCGCAGACCTAGGACAGAAATCTCAACCTCACTAGGATCCTATTTCAGGCGAAAATTCACGACATTGTTTTGTGTGTGGAGAGAGTGGAGCAAGCCAATCTCATACATTATAACAATAAAAAAAATTTCGGGCAGCCAAGCGGCTTTGAAAGCACTTAGATCTCACCGTGTTGCGTCGAAATTGGTTTTAGACTGCCAAAAAAGACTCTCCTCAATAGGAGAACTCAATAAAGTATTGCTGGTCTGGATCCCTGGCCATTCTGGCAAGGAAACGAGAAGGCAGACTCTCTTGCAAGGGAGGGAGCCGCACGTGTTTCGATCGGACTAGAACCTACAATTGGCATCTCAATAAGTTTTGCCAAACAATCACTAAATTCCTGGACAGCAAGAGGAGCTGAGGAGCTTTAGACTTCTGGCATAATGTACCAGGATTGGTTCATTCAAAGGCTTTGATACATCCTTCGAAGAATGTCTCCAAACAAATGTTAGACTACAGCAGGCATACCTACGTTGTCTAACAGGTCTTTTAACAGACCACTGTCATCTGAATCATCATATGCTGAAACTTGGACTGTCGGAAGATCCGACTTGCCGTCTTTGTCTGGAAGATGATGAAACAGCAGAGCATATAATTTGTGCCTACCCCACCGCGGCTCGAATGATGTTTGGCAGGATCTCTCTCTCGCCCTCGGACCTGAAATATATCATTCACCAAATAAACTAATAGGCTTTGTTAAGAAGCTGAATTTGTTTGGTGACATCTCAATAGGTGTGAGCCACAATAGACTCTTGCAAGTCGCAGTGGAGTGCCTTATAGACCCACTCACCACAAACCTAACCTAGCCTAAGTTTCCTTAATCCTTATAAAAGTGAATAATTGGATCGGAAATTTAGTGCGAGGTTAGACTCTATTTTTACTGGTCTATTGATATCAACAAGGTTGTTATTTAAACTGTTGCACGTTTTATCAGTAACATACGTTCATACTTACATCTATACAGTGCTATTCAAAAGCCCCCTTCCCCCCTCTTATCTTTTGAACGGCTATACACTTACATTAATAAAATTTGGAGGGTGAAAATAAAGTGTCGTAAACTTCTCTACGAATGGTAACCGGTGACGTAATAGTAATAGATGACGTCACAGTGCCACTCTGGCCAATAATTTCAAATAGGACCTTATGGCAAGTGATATCTCGTTTGAAAGGCATTAACATTGGCTACATAGCCATATCAATTTTGTTTGGGTTTAAAGTAATTTTGACGGATAAATTAAATAAATACCAAAATTATTATTTCACATTTGAATATTGAAGATTTTTCAGTCCGCCCCTGGTTAGTTGTCAAAAGAATTGACGTTTTTAATTTTATAGTATTTGTCACAAAACAGTCTAACCTATAGAAGTGAAAGTCCAATAGGATTACCTAGAATGAAAAAATGAGGTGTCAAACCCATCCACCTGAAGCGCTAGTTGCAATTGAGTTGTCGAAATAGGCACGGCAGCTGAGGCCGAAAAACAGACTAATGGAAGAAGAATTTCAGCGATCGCAGTGGATGGGTTCAGAACTATTTCATAACGCTTTTTTTAATGGAAGTTTGTTTTTGAATGACTAATTCCCAATTTCACTGACCATTTCCTAAAGTCAGGTAATACCTGAAACGAATTTAGGAATTCCTAAATGCAATTTACATTTTACCACGCGCTAAATAATGCCTAAGAGTGATAATATTACGTATTTCCTATTTACTTTTTTATCAATCCTGAAAGGATTGTAGGAACAGCTTCGCGGGTGAGGCCCCTTTTTGTCCCAATAATATATTGTGGTTCAAAATATCTGTTGCAAACTTTGTAGGACTTATAAATCTGTTCAGCGCTTAATTCTTTTAGTTTTGGATTGCAAATAAAGGCAACCCATTCATTCAACAACAAAGGGTCATGTTTGGGAAACTTATGTTTTGATGTAATGCACAAAACAGTTAGACTGTTTTGTGATGTAATGTCTGTACACCCAGGAACGCAACACTTCACACCAACCATTATAAATATTATGAATTGTCACACTTGATAAGACTTACAGTACCTAATTAAAACACAAATAACAGCAGCAAATGGCAAAAGGGAAAAATCTATAAAAGACAACGGTGACAACAACTATATGACAGCTTTGATGAATTTTAAAATATTTCTTCTTTTCGTGCTAAAGGCATTAGCTGCCAGGCCTACTCCGACAACTCAATTGCAACTAGCGCTTCAGGTGGATGGGTTTGAAACCTCATTTTTGTATTCAAGGTCATCCTATGAACTTTCACTTCTATAGGTTAGACTGTTTTGTGGTATTTGTTGCTTTGCAAAGTTTTTCTAAATAGCTTAAATATTTAATTTTATTATTGCTTAACGAGACGTTCAAGAGTTTACAAAGGCAAAATGGTACGTACTCAAGCCGACAAAGTAGCAGCTATCTTAATAATTGGTGAATCTAGGAAGAATCTCCATGAAGTGGAACGTTTATTTAATGAGAGATACCCAGATCGCCCTATTTCGAGAACTTATTTGAGGGAGCTTGAGGGAGTTTGAAGCAACAGGTAGTGCTCAAGATGCCAAACGATCTGGTCGACCAACATTTAGTGATGATAAAAAAATTGATATAAGTAGTTGCTGAAATGGTGGTAAACCCTACTTCCTCTTTAACTAAAGTTACGTCTATCTGTGAAGTGAGTAGAAGTACAGTACAGAGAGTGTTGGCTGAAAATAAATTTTATCCATACAAGTTAAAAATGGTGCACCACCTTTCGGATGACGACCCCGACAGAAGACTCGAATTCAGTGAATGTATGACAAATAAAATTAGTCAAAACCCACATTACACATTTTTGAATCAATGGAAATGTGAATACACAAAATGTAAGGTATTGGAGTGACACAAATCCTCACACCTTTTTTAAACAACATACCCAATTTCCAGAAAAAGTCAATGTTTGGGCAGGTATTTTGGGAAACCACATAGTTGGTCCTGTCTTCCTAAATTCCAATTTAAGCAGTGAAGTGTATCTGGAGATGTTACAAAATGCAATTGAGCCGTTAATTCTTGAAATTCTGGAAGATAATCCAGATGAATTCGGCTATCTGGAAATAACATTTCAACAAGATGGTGCTCCTTCACATTATTATGGTGCAGTAAGATGTTACCTGGATGAAGAATATCGAGGTAGATGGATCGGCCGGCGAGGTTCTATACAATGGCCACCTCGGTCACCAGATCTGAATCCATTAGATTTTTTTCTATGGGGGTACTTGAAATCCAAGGTTTATACTACGGCACCAAATAGCATTGGCGTTTTGAAAGAAAGAATTATTCAAGAATGCAATGCAATTTCAGCTGACACATTCGAACGAGTACGACAAGAGTTTACTGATAGGATATATTACTGTCAGGAAGTAGACGGAGCACATTTCGAACACTTGCTATAAGAATCCATTGTTGAAATTTGATTAATTAAATTTAAAAAAATAATTTCAATAATTTTTGTATTTATTTAATTTTTTGGTGCTATTTAAAATTATTGGCCAGAGTGGAACTGTGACGTCATCCATTACTATTACGTCACCTGTTACCATTCGTAGAGAAGTTTACAACACTTTATTTTCACCCTCCAAATTTTATTAATGTAAGTGTAGCCGTTCAAAAGATACGAGGGGGAAGGGGACTTTTGAATAGCACGGTATAATTAGCAGCTACTATATTCATTCATTCATAGGCTTGGGTTGGGCCTAACAGCCCAGGCACTGAAGCTGAATCTTTGTACCATTACCCATGTTATTTACCTGAGTACTTTCATTCCAGAAGCTTCGTGTCTTCTATATATGACACCAGTTTATCTGAAGGGATCTTCAGGAGTTGTGATGGTTGTGTTATTTCCACTTCAAAGTGCTTCCGTCTGAGTCCTTGTAAGGTCTCAGAGAAGCAGAGTACGTGAGTAGGTGTTTTATCGTAGAGTTCACATTTTCTGTACATAGGCTCACTAACTTTGCCAATCCTGTGCAGATGCTTCCTCAGGGTACAGTGTCCAGTCACCAGGTCGGTTTTCAAATTTCTTTTACCCAGTCTCAATAGCCTGGAGGAGAGTTCCTTGTCTAGATTATTCAGTAGACTCTTAGTATAGAGGTGTCCTTGTCTCAGTCTTCCTTTGAGTAGTTCCCAACTTCACCTCTTATGTAATCATTTGTGATTCCACAAAACGCTTCCGGATCTGTGAAGGCTCCTTTAGAGCCTTCTTTAGCTAGCTGGTCAGCCATTTCATTCCCTGCAATCCCTCATGTGCCGGCACCCATATTAGAGACACTTTGTTGTCTCTTGCCAGCATGTTAAAGGATTCTTCACAGTTTTCTACCAGTTTAAATCTAGTTGTTTGATTGCTGATAGCTTTAAGCAGAGCCTGGCTGTCAGTGAAAATTATAACTATATTGAGTATAACAATTGATATTTTAATAGACTATAAAACGCCACTGACACGTTATTTTAATTCAGCCAACTTTTCATTCTATTGTTCGCAGCCTCTAAGTACACAGATATTACTATAAAAGCATTTACCTACGACCCCCCCTGTAATCAGTCAATAACAGACAGTCTGTGTCAATGTAATGACGTCTATTACGCACTGTAAAAAAAACGCACAGCTGTAAAGTAAATCGCACGGCTTTCCTAGCAAAGTGTCAATAGACGTCACCATTTAATTCAAAATTTACTATTTGAAAACATTCAATATGGCCACGTTTAACTATGAAAAGCCCAAAGGGCTACGTATATGTATTGATTATAATTAAAAGATGGACTTTTGATTATCAACAATATATTAATAAGGATTAAACGTTAGTTCTTTAATGTGCTTCTTTCATTGGTAATAGAGTAATAGAGATGGAGTTACCAAGCACCTCTAATTATGTAACTGTTATTTCTTAGGCTTCTTATAAAAAATACAAGTACAAGTAGGTCGTAGGTAAAGTATAGTACGTAACTCGTGTTGTAAAACATTTCACGCACTCACGGAATTACGCACTCGCCGCTACGCGGCATTGTGCGTAACTTTTCCATTCGTGCGTAAAATGCTTCTTACCACACACGTTACGTAATATACTTTTACCTACGACCCCCCCTGTAATCAGTCAATAGCACATAGTAGGTATCAATGTAATGACGGCTATTACGCACTGTAAAAAAAACGCAAATCTGTAAAGTAAATCGCACGGCTTCCCTAGCAACATCTTAGCAACTGTCAACAGACGTCGCCATTTTATTCAAAATTTACTATTTGAAAACATTCGATATGGCCACGTTTAACTATTAAAAGCCCAAAAGGCTAAGTATATGTATTTATTATAATTGAAAAATGGACTTTCAATTATCAACAATATTATATTAATAATGATTAAACGTTAGTTCTTCAATGTGCTCCTTTCATTGGTAATAGAGTCATAGAGATGGAGTTTACCAAGCACCTCTAGTTATGTAACTGTTATTGGAACTTTAGTTCTTTACTTCAGGTTATGTTTGAGCGACCAGGGGTCGCGACGCAAAAGATCTGACCGTTACGCGTTACGTTACGCAACGCTATGTTACGTTGCTTCATTATGTGCCTTGCTCGCGTGCTTGTGCTCTCTCCTTAGTCTCTCTCTCGTTTACGAAGTAGCGATTCATATGCTCCGGGCGGGATTCGAACACGGGCGCCCGCGTGGAATGCGAGCATTCTACCACTGAACCCCCGATGCTATATCAAAATTTTATGCAAAGCTGGTATTCGCAGTGCTGGTGATCTATTTGAATTTGTTCGGATAAATTTTTACTATTATTTCCATAATTTTTTTTTGTGCGGTTTAGGGGTCTAGCACATTTACTTTTCGAAATACAGGGTGTTGAAATTTTGAAAACTTGAATGTTTTAATTCGATAACTTTAAAATGGATGGATAAATTGATTTGACATTTGGCAGGTTGTTTTTAAATGTAAAAGAGCATATTTTGATAGAAATAGTAGTTTGTGCAACTAGTGTGGATATGATTGGATATGATGGCCATATCGCACGAGGACGAAGTTTGAGCACGACGCCGTAGGTGGAGTGCTCAATCGTACAAGTGCGATATGGACAATCCATACGAGTCGAACAGCAAATTTTTTCTACGACCCACTTGAGAAAAAATCTAGAAAATAATAATTTCTATAAGCTGTAATATAACTTCAAATTGAAATTTTAACAATTCAATTTTGTTTCCACTAATTTCTTTGTGGTAAACGTACAGTTCTTGAATGTCCAATTTGTATAATGCTACGGTTTCCCCTTTTTAAATATACGATGCTGTTATAAGTAGATGTTGCTAGTCGGACTCCCTCATGAAGGGTACCATACCATTATCTATAATAATGAATATTCTGCTAAATATTTCAAACGTCTACCTGTTGTCGTTATTAATATCAAGCAGAATAATTATTTAAAAATAAAATTAACAATAAAAAAAAACATTTTCACGGGGCATCGAAACCGAGTCTACCGCGTGAAAGTCTGGTTTGCTTACTACTCGGCCAGCGAGGCTTTGCAAATTGTTTATCTATAACGTCAAATGTATTACATAATTTTTGCTTAAAATGAACTAAAGTACCTAACGTGTGTCCCGCGACACGTTCTACATCTTTTTCTTATGCTTCTTATAAAAAATACAAGTACAAGTAGGTCGTAGGTGAAGTATAGTACGTAACTCGTGTTGTAAAGCATTTTACGCACTCACAGAATTACGCACTCGCCTCTCGTGCGTAACTTTTCCATTCGTGCGTAAAATGCTTCTTACCACACACGTTACGTAATATACTATAAATACTATTACAAATTTTTAAAAGGCTACTTACTTTTTCACCACTGTCGGAGGGAAGATAAAATACAAGCACGGTGAGGAAGGAGATTCCCATACAGGGAATGATTAAATTAACGGTATAAAAAAGCGTCTTTCTTCTCATCGTTATATTGAACGTTATGTCAAGGTAAGGTTCATCACAGCACGTATAAAACTTTTCATTCCTGAAACAATTTTACTTGATATTTCCACTCAAAATTTGTAGAAGCTTCTTGTTTTATTACCTAACAGCAGGAACTTCAAGAATGTCCCATTCAACAGATGTGTAGAATTCAGTCAAATCGATGCCGATGTCCACTACGTTAGAGCCCTTCATTTCATCCAGATGGCGGAGATCCACCTAAAAATAAAATGAATATGGAAATTCAATGGGTAATATATTTTGCTGATTGCGTGTTTTGAAATACCTAAGTGTTTTGTGTCATGAACAAACCATTGGTGCGCAGTTTCATGTAAAATAGGCACTACTAAATTAAGAATTTAACAAATATAACAAGTTGTAATGAATTTTTATTTGCTATACAGTCGTTCAAAAACCACATATTTTGTCTTAAAGCGAGAGGTATATCCTCTAGTAATTCGTGTAAATGTTCTTGAAGAAAATCTAAATAAATTGGTTGGCAGTTCAAATAGTATATTAAGTATCAAGAACGGTAAGGGTTGTTTACCGGTCGTCAGCAATGTTTGGAGGCTGAGCGTAGCGAAGCCTCCAATTTTGCTGGAGACCGGTATTACCCTTAACGTTCGAGTACCTTATACCATTTCTTGCGCGATGGTATTGAAATCAATTTCGAATAAAATAATCTAAATTTCTTTGAAATGAACAAAATGTCAAAAGTGACATTTATACTTCTCGATCAGTTTAAAATATAATTTGCATTTTGGTGAAATTGTTTTTATGCTATTTATTACTTTTTATATTGTTCTGTTCGGTTCAGTTCATTGAAAAAATATAAATCTTATTTTTTTTTGTTCCTTTTGTGTAATGATGAATGAAGTGATATTTTATTTAGGACCACCTAAAAGTATGTAGAGCTAAGACGTCGGTAAGTAATTTACTTACTGACGTCTGAACGGTAAGTAAATCACTTACCGACGTGTTAGACTTAGAAACCAGAAAACACAACCTACCGACCTGACAACCGATAAACAAAAAGGATCGATCGCGCAAAAAGGACCTATTAAATACCCACATATTACACCACACCAAATTTTTGCCACAAATGATTATTTTTATAATTAAAATATTCCTCGTCTGGTAAATGTTGCCTCATCAGTAAAAAGAATTGTAACCAGAAAATCTGGGTGAACATTTTGTTCATCTTGCAAAAAATGGGCAAATTGTAGACGCTTAGGTAAATTTTGAGGTAATAAATTCTGTACAGGAGCGTAATGATATGGATGCAATTTTTCCCTCTTCAGTATTCTAAAAATAGATAATTGGCTTATACCTGTTTGCAGACTTAATCGGCGAGTACTGATATCTGAATTCTCCGTAACACAAATTAAAATTTCATCTTCTTCATCGGCAGTAATTTTTTTTGTAGCACCGTGCTCAGTTTTAGAGCGTAAAGACCCCGTTTTACCTAAGCGGTTGTAAAGATTTCGGTACAGTTTGTAATTGGGTTGCCTTCGATTTGGGTATAATTGTGAATATCTTCGAGCCGCAGCTGGACCACTATAATTTGACTGAGCAAACACACAAATCATATCGCGCATCTCATTATTGGAAAAATCGTTATGCCTAGGCATTATTTGATAAATAACTATTACACTTGTTAATTACTAAATTGTATACTAATGTATTACTTATTCTTATTGAAATAAATTCGAAGACAAATAAAAAAAAGGGGTTTTGGGAAAAACGTTTCGATTTGTATTTTTAAATGAGCATTAGAATTAATTATATAGGGTGTGTCATGGAACAGTGGCCAATATTAACTTTCTTATTTCAAATGCAACTCCCTGTATATTATTTATTTTTTGGATTCTTCCAAAAACTTCCAAAAATTCTAGACATAATTCAAGTCTTTATCTTTCTTCAAATGTTTTCAGATTCATTACAAAAATTACCATGATTATTTTTTAAGCGATCCTGTGAGCCAATCGCGATGAGAAAAAAATTCGAATCGACCAATAGCATCAAAATTACACTGATACTTTGCTAGTAGCAACAGCGATAATTTTTTCACTCTGTTTGATTGGATCTTCGTTTGAATGAATGCGTAAGCCATTGGGTACCGGACATTTGTCAGTGACATTTTTATTTAATAATAATAATAATAATAATAAAGGTCTTTTATTTTTTTTCCTCATCATAACATTCACAATAAGATAGTGAAGTAAAAAAGAGTAAGATCGAGAGAAAAAAAAACGCATCGAAGATCAGGTGACTACCACACCAAATTGATATGGCAGTTTCTGTTTTTCATCTTAGGCGTTGAGTGATTCAAAGAATAATTAAAGATATTATAACATAGTTCTAACAAAATTCGATACAAATAAAAATGATAATAATAATAGGTAACACAATTCAAACGACAATAACAATACTGATAATAATAAAAATAATAATAAACAATAACAATAAAAACAAAGAAAAGCTACATCATATCATAGAAATACACAAAATAAATACTACATACCAATGTTCATACGTTGGTCGCGAAACAAAACTGATTTAAGAGCAATTTTGAATGATATAGTCGATTTTTTTTGTTTGACAAGTTTAGGCAGTTCGTTGTAAATTTTTGCAATTTGATATGTAAAAGAAGTTTTGTACTGTTCAGTTCGATGACGAGGGACAATTAATCTATAGTTGAAACGGGTATTACGGTTATGAATATTTGAAAGGGAGGAAACTTTGTTCAATAAATATGATGGTTGTCCAGCTTTAATAATTCTATGTAATAAGCAAGCCGAATGAAGATATCGTCTTTTGGCCATACTGAGCCATTTGACTGTATTGAGTTTGTGGGAAATTCTCTGACGTCTTCTGATACCACAGACCAGCTTTAAGCAACAGTTTTGCACTACTTGAATTCTCCTAGCGGTAGCTACATTTAAGCAAGGCCCATAACTTGTTGTAGTCTGTTTTGGAAATAGCTATAAAATAATTTGATAGCATTATTTGACAAGCCGACAGATTTCAAAATAGACAATAATACTTGCTGATTTAGGGTATCAAATGCCTTCGAAAAATCGATTAGAACTATATAGTATCGTAAAATTGCCGTTATCCCTTTCTTTTAAGATATCGTCCGTGATGTTAAAAAGGGCTGTTTGACAATTATGTACGGGTCTAAAACCTGATTGATAATATGGCAGTATATTGTGCTTATCAACGTGATTCCTTACCTCCACCTTGATGACTCTCTCTAAAATTTTTGACATGGTTGGTAAAATACTTATGGGACGAAAATCCTTGAAATCGCTGGGGTTATTAATTTTAGGTATTGGCCTAATCTGTGCTTTTTTCCAGTTATCAGGGAATGTATTATTCATCAGACACGAATTAATAATATGAGTAACATACGGCACGATGTGAGGGCAGCATTGTAAAATCATTTTAATATTTAAACCATCACACCCTAGTGCATTAGATTTTATGTTATAAAGTATTGCCAGAACTTTGTCTTCAGAAACTGGCGAGAATGACAGAAGTGAGAAGTGAGTGATTAACAGAAGTATTTGAGTAACTATTTATAATATCTGGATCAATTGGTAGTGAGGGTATACAAGATATTAAATAGTTGTTCATTCCCTCAACATCATTCAAGCTATCAGGTATAGAAAATTGCCGTTTTTGATTAAGATTCAGCAAATCAAGGTTTTTCCAAATCATGTTTATACCCTGCGTTCGTATTTTATAATCAAAGTAGGCTTTTTTTCGTTTTTACAAGTATAGTTTCTTAGCATTTTATAATACTCGAAAGAGCTTTCTTTTTTAGTTCTCTTCCATTTAGACTTTGCTTTATCTCGTAATTTCATAAGAAGTCGAATATTATCGGTTAACCAAGGAATGTACTTTTTTGTTATTTTTATTTTTTTGAATGGAACGTGTTTATCATTTATCGTTAAAAATTTGCTGTCAGTTAACCTGTTTAATAAAGATATTTACAAATATGCAAAACGTTGTGTTTAAAAAATAATCACTCCGTGGTAATAATTTTTTTAAAATAATTTTAACTAGATTACCAACACTTGTGTAATTACTGTTGATAAAAATCATTTATTTCACAAATTCAATAATACTGATTATTTCTTAATAATGTGAAAAAAGCAGAAAAATTAATGTCAATGTAGAAAATGTTCAAAATTCCCGACCGCTGGTGGCACTCTAAGGAAAGAGAGCCGAACGAAAACCAACATCTGCAGACACACAAATTAATGTTGTTTCCGTGGTCAATAATCCACAGTATACAGCAAATAGCATTGCTAGCGAGTGAGTTTTTATATCTTCCTTAGTTTCCAATATAAATTTTAAAGATATTAACGACCTCTATCACACAATTGAACTCAGGTACTAGCGATAGAGTTCATAATAACCTTTTTGGTGTGCTTCATCGATTGTTAATGTCCTAATACATTACGTTGGAAGAAATGGAAAAAAGGCAGGTCTGTGATTAATCATAATCAAAATAGCACAATAATGAATCGTTTAAATGTATTACAAACGTTAACCCTAATTTTTGACCTGAAAAATTTGATTAGTTGATGTTTAGATTGCGCGCAATCGCGACTTATCAATCGTGAGACAATAGAACGATCAAAATGGGATGCAAACATCCTTTCGTAGCAGCAATCTGTCTTACGTTTTTTTCTAATGTCCCACTGACAGTTCTCGTCAGGTCTGTACTTTGTTATTTACGGTCAAGTATTATTTATGAAAATTATGAAAAGTGAATATTAATTTTAGGTGAATATATTTATAGCTGAGTACACATGATTGAAGAGTCAAGAAAACATATTTGTATTCTGTGTAAAATTTGAATTTCTTAAAATCGCAGAGCGCTTTCGGCTATTAAGCCATCTTCAGTGCTATACTCGTCAGGTATTTGTTACAAGAAACTTTTCGACAACACATTGACGTCACAAAGTAAAA
>CAJUYG010006315.1:0-12351 GCA_910591675.1 Galerucella calmariensis
GAAAATGGTCCGGTGTAATATATTCCAACATGTTGAAATGGGAATGCGGAAATAATTCTTTCATTGGGCAACGGGCCAATTTGTACCTTATTATCAGGTGGCTTGTGACGAATACAAGTGATGCATTTTCTTAAAGTTTGTTTTGCTAATATTTTACCTATATACCTATATTGGCCAATAATGTTGCCGAACAAGGGATAATAGTGACTGTGGTCCTGGATGTAGGTATTTATGATAGTGGTCAAAAAATAACAAAGTCAATGGATGCCCTTGTGGCAAAAGAATAGGTTGTCGTTTATCTATTGGTTGATCAGAATATTTTAATCTTCCTCCTACACGAATTAATTGACTATCATCAATAAAAGGAATAGAATGAAAAAGTTTGGATTTTTTATCAATATATTTGCTATTTATCAATTGATGATATTCATTGCTCCATCTTCCAACAAATTCTGTAATTAAATTGAAGATATTGAAAGTTTTAAGCACAACGTGGGATTACTTTTCCATTTTTGGTACATCTGAATTTTTTAAACAAGAATTTGGCCAAAACAAGGTGAGCCAAGATGAAGACTCAGTAGTATATAGAAATGATGTGCCATTCCACCAAATATTACATAAACAAAGTTTTTTAGAAGTTATGCCTCTTGAGGCTAAGTCGGCAGGATTTTTAATGAATTTGACATAATTCTAATTATCAAAATTCGTTGGTGTTTGAAGTTTTGATATTCTATTGGTGACAAAAGTTTCGAACAAATTTGGTTCGGTTTTTAACCAATTAAGAACGACTTGAGAATCCGACCAATAAAACACTGTCATATTACTATTTATTGTATCATGTATTTGGTTTACTAATTGAGCACCTAATAGGGCGGCACATAGTTCTAATCGTGGATTCACAATCAACTTAAAAAGCACGAAGAAAAATAGAATGCTATTTTGGAAATTTGTACTTTTGCACAAAATAGTAAAACGTGATATATTCTATTCTTTCATGGTGTTTATTATTTTGAAATGTTGGTGAAATTCTTCTACTTTTTATCCAACACTATTTTATCAGGGAGATAATTTTTAAACGAATCAGCGGAATTGATTTTGCAGCATATATCGTTGGAAGGGACTTTTCTGGTTTAACTGCTGATAGGCTAAAAACCTTAGACCATTTCTGAGTCAAAAATAGTAATTTAGTTTCTGCATGTAATGCGATAGGTCCGTTATAGGTAATTCAAGCAATGCTCATGGTTTCATATGAAATGTTTGCAGAAAGTTACATACATTTCAATTTGGCGCTACTTTGCAGCTCAAGCAATACTACGGTTTTTGTTATATTTATCAGGTAGACCAGAAAAACTTTTTAAAACGCAGATTTATTTGGCATAACAGTTTGGTAATTACTATTTTCCTATACGACGTTTCAGAGTAAAAGTGTTGGATATAGTATTTACGTAACGAGTGCGGAAAGTGACATTTTTCACACGAGTGGGAAACTCCTACGAGTGTGAACAATCACTTTCTCACAAGTAATGTACACTATTTTTCCTACGACCTTGCGATAATTGCATGGAGCTAGTATTAAGAGGAGTCGCTACGCCTGTCATAAAAGTGGTATCGGTTTCGCCATTTTATTCTTTTTTCAATTTCTTGGGAAATTAAACCACAACATTTTTAAATTCTTTATTTCAACGTTTCGGTAGCGTTCCAGCTACCGTTGTCAAGAAAAAATAAGTAGAAATTAATTTTTATCCCTAACTGACACAACAGAAAAAATTTGACAACTAGACCCAAAAAATTGAAAAAAAGAATGAATAATATACCACAAGGAACATACAGAAGATATTCGCCATTTTACTACCACTACTCTGTCAACTTGACATTAGTATTGTTTTGTGGGTGTGAATTGGGTATTTTTGGATTTTCTTTTTGTTAGTGTCGTTTTTTTCTATTTTAATAATTGAACAATAATGGTTTCTTGTGCTTCACGAAGTTTTACAAGTAGAGACAGAGTAAATACGAAAAAATCATCAGGAACAACATATCATAGGTTAGTAAACAATCGAAACAGGACTGAACTGGAATATATTTCTTTGTGCTGCAATAAATTTTATTTAACTTCATATTATATTTAATGTTTGTAGATTTCTTAGAACTCCATAAATAAGATATGTTTTTGAAATTTGTGAAAAGAGGTTCTTGGCAGCCAACAAAATACAGTGTTTCTATATTATCAATTTCATCTTGTCAAAAGGACGATAATGTGCACTTTAACGAAAAAAACCACCTCTAATCAAAAATTCAAAAAGCCGCTACGATATACCTAGGTGGAAAAGAATTTCACTAGTGAATATATTTTTATTGATTGAAAATTTAAATAGTCCGGCTCTGCCGTCGACGCCATATTGCTAACATCACAATGCCACTCATGTGATACCATTTTCGTATTATAAGATAGTCGACTGTGTCATCTCCTCTTAATAGTAGCTCCATGGATAATTGTAACAAATATTGTTTTTGCGCGATCGCTCTTTTTTGTTTATTTACAGCATCAGTTGTCAGGTAGGCAGGTTGTGTTTACTGGTTTCTAAGTCTAACACGTCGGTAAGTGATTTAAGTAAATTACTTACCGACGTCTTAGCCCTACATACATTTAAGTGGTCCTAAATAATATATTACTTCATTCATTACACAAAAGGAACAAAAAAAATAAGAAGATTGATATTTTTTTAATGAACAGAATCGAACAGAGCAATATAAAAAGTAATAAATAGCATGAAAACAATTTCACCAAAATGCAAATTATATTTTAAACTGATCGAGAAGTATAAATGTCACTTTTGACATTTCGTTCATTTCGAAGAAATTTAAATTATTTTATTCGAAATTCGAATATTTCAATACGATCGCGCAAAAAATGGTATAAGCATTTCGAACGTTAAGGGTAATACCGGTATCCAGCAAAAAAACATTGCTGTCGACCGGTAAACAACCCTTACCGTTCTTGATACTTAATATACTATGGATGTAATGGTTTTTCAAAAATAATGTAGACATCGGTGAGTGCGGAAGTGAGATGAGTGAAATTCACTTTGCAATGAGTTATGTACACCATTTTTCCTACGGCCAAAAATATTTAAAAAGTACCTTAGATTTTTCGCTACTATCAGTATCAACTTCCATTATAATAAAAAACCGAGACTAACACTTTTTATTTCTAGTTTATCTCACAATTATAATTCGTTTACACTTTTATGTGAGAAATATTTCACGTACACTTCACAAAAACTATTTCTATGCTTTGTGTTATAATTTGAGAATTTTGATTGAGCCTACTTTATTATTTTTCCCTTTTATAATTTATTATAGTATATATTTTTCACGATCACGCGATAAATTTACGAAGTATGATGGTTTTATTTATTTGAAAACATCAATAACTGTACCTATACCTACAACATATGATTATTTTTGAAATAATCAGTTTGTAGTGCAAAATATTTTCAAAATAACGCAGAAGACATTTTAATTCTTCGTAATTTGATTTTTTTAAATTCCTACAGCCATACTATAGATATACCCAAAATGAGAACATTTGACAGCTATCCGCCTCATGACAATACGGAGAATGCTGGAATAGACCGCGATTCGATTTCCGGCCGTACCTAGTTGTTTTTTTTTGGCGAATCTTGATCATTTTTGAGCAGATTTTGTGTTTTGTGCTATATTTGTAGTTATTACGTAGGTAAATTTAAATAAGAAAACCACGTTAATCGAATTCATGCGAACCGTGCGATATGATATCACACTAGGGTGATATCATAGCGCACGGTTCGCGTCACTATGATGATATGAGAAACTTCAAGCCAGAGTAGATAGTGCGATATATGTTAATTTCGTATATAGTCGTAGGAAATAGTTATTTTCCTAACAAGTGCGGAAAGTGATACTTTCCCACACCGGACTGCAGTTGACCCGTACGACGCGGAGCGGAGTTCAGGTAAGCGGTCAAGGGCGGGAACGACACTACGCATGAGTTGAGGACATTATTCTTTCTACGACCGTATATACAAAAAAGAATACCAACCCATTTTTCTAAAATTATTTCATACATACATATACAAAACTTTAACTAAAAACTACTAATAATTATAAATATTAATATTGAAAACACAATTTGTTGCATTCTGTGAATTACTTAAAATTGCCGGTCCAGTGGAGTTATTTGCTGTTAACTGGTAAGTAGATGACTGTTGTAACAATAGTTATAACTTCCGGAGTAAAAAATTATCTAATAAGCTTAAAATTTGCATACATTCACTTTTCCGCACTTTCAAAACTAAAATGCGTACGGGAAAATGGGTTAAAACGCACGGTCGTAGAAAAAAGATTATGTACAATTTAACTTATAATTAAAAGAAAATCCTATTATACCATTACTGGAAAAAATGGAAAATATCATGTTTAACTATTTTGTGCATCAATTACGCCTCTTGCCAGTCTATTGGTGAACCTGAGAATAAAATAACTTCCAGAGATCTCTGTCATTTTTATCCAACAATTCTTTTTCCGAAAGTTGTTCAATAAATAAATTTATAGATTGGCCTTATTCTGTACAATTATCCGTAACAGCTGTAAATTTAACATCGATGTAGTTAAAATCGCAATGTTAAATCAAATTTAACAGCGCGGTTAAAAATCGTATTCTGAACCACCCGATGTAAAAAGATTATTGAGAGCGCATTATTACATCGTAGCTAACTTTACTCATATTATGTTGTGTAGTAGAATTTACCCAATTTTTAAGTTATTGGTCCTATTATGAAGGAACCAGAAGGAAGAAGACTTTTTTAGTGGGACTATTTATTTATCATTTTTATTTAAAAAATGGATGGCGTTTGCATTTCCTGGATTTTTTAAATGTAGCTCTAGGTATCAAATTAATTTCTTTATTTAGCCTGTGATAGGCAATGAAAAGGTCTTACGGTATATCAAACGGATTTTTCTTTCTATACGCATATAATTCCTAAAAAATATTTCAATTTATAAATTTGGCTTATTTTTTTGTTTCGATATTGCTAATACACACCTTCCCGAAAATGGGATGATATTGATGTTCATTTTGACTCATTTCATGAAAATTTACAATTCAACTTATAACAAACAGTGTTGAAACACTCCTAACGTCGAATAGTTTGGTCGGCGTTATCTTAACAGCGAAAATGTTATTATACATCGATGTAAGTTACATCAAAAGCGTACAGAATAGCTTTTTCGTAACATCTCTCAGCCTTGAAGATTTACAGCACTGTTACCGCTAACATTTTTGTACAGAATAAGCCCATTTTAGAGATATGACAGCTACATATCTCAGTTAGACATTAGCATTCACGTTAAATGCATATGGGTTTATTTGATTGTATGATAATTTTTATTTTTTTACAGAAAAATATTGGAATTTCACAATTTTCAAGTAATTTGTAAACTCTTTGTTTGAACCAAATAAAATGATTCTTGCCACAATATTTTTTAATTGACATCTAGTCAGCGAAAGAAGCTTTTTGTAATTTTCCAGAATTGATAAAATTAACATCTACACTTTGTTTCTTTGTACTCAAACAGGTCAGCATTTGATACAGTTTCTAATTCTTTTATCAAATTATCAAAATTGATCATCTTATTATTCGACTAGGCTATTTATGGACGTTCTTCTAAAATTCCTCAGGGAAATAGGACTTAAGGAGCTACTAGTCTCTGAGACATTCCTCAGGAACTAAGTTCAGGTCTCAGTGAATGTCGCACCATCATACATACATTTATGGACGCCCTTTTATATGAAATTATATAAGATGCTACAAATTTTCTATAGTTGAATCTATCCCAAATATTTATAATTTGATGATCATTTGATTTAACGATATCATGACTGAATTAACAACACCTAAGAAAAAAATTAGAAAAACTATAGGTCTTTATTTGTGAGGAAAACAAGAAAGTGACAACGCCCAATTGAAAAACACCATTATTATTATCTACAGTAAAAAAGGTTTGGGCAGTATGTTGTTTTTTCGATTACAACAGCGCGTAAATAGAAAAAAAGAAAATCGCAAAGTTCGTTTTTTACGAAATACGTCCAGTACCACCCTGTTATTTTGGATATCAATATGAGGACGGGGTGGATGATATTATGTGAGTAATGAATTATATAATGAGCCATATACGGGTATGAGAATAATGTTTTTGTTTAAAAAAATTTCTATGTGCTATTATATCTCATGAAGAATTGGAGTCCCCGAACTTCACAGTATATTGCAAACTTCCAGAAAAACAAACATTTTCCAAAATTTTTATATTTATATTGATTGTAACGTAAATGTATACTTATGTATACAAAAAAAATTGGCTGTTGAAAATGTCCCCAAACTTTACGATATACATACATATATATATATATATATATATATATATATATATATATATATATATATAGATATTAATACTTCCCCCTATATTAAGATAGTGGGGAAATTTTGTATTGCCAGAGGCGTGCGGTATGGATAAACACGTTATTTTTCCCCATACAATCGACATCATTCTCGTAATAATTACTAAAGTATGTTTTATTGATCCCTCCTTACTTTCTATGTAAGATTATCTGCCTCTCCTTCTCGTTTTTTGATAGTTCATCCAGACATTTCTTCTTTCAAACTGTTCTATAGCGAAAGGCATTGCCAAATTTCGAAGATGTAATTTGGCTACCAACGAAACGTCGTGCTTGGATCATCTTGGAAAATATTGGAATATACCATCTCAGATAACTGTTTAATTCATACCATTCGTCTTATTATTTCCAACAGCCAATTTATTTGCTAATATACATCTAACGTCGAAGTTATTTCCATTCCATAACAAGCAAATCAACATCGCAGAGGAGAAATCTAATTATATCGCTTATAATATTCTTGTAGTCTCCCCAGTGAGACGTAGTGCTTTGACGACATCGTTTGTAAAAGTTCATGTGTTTTCCAACCACATTTTTTATTAGGAAGATGCTACTTTGAATTCATGGAAATTATATACATAAAGTTTAGATTATTTCGGTGAAAATGTGATTAAATATGTATCAAGAAAAATAAATGAAATGGAGATGATATAATGGAAGAAATTGAAGCAGCCGGAAGGAATAAGACATGGAGCACCTCGGAATGGCTGGTAATGATAGAAGAGGAGCTGAAGAGGGCAGAAGTTTTGAGAATGAGAAAATGCGGAAACGGAAAAAGTACCATGATAAATCGAAGATAGGGGGTATGTATGTTTCTATTTTGGGGTGACATTTACTGAGACCTAAAAAATCTGTTGTGCCCCCTTACTTCTACTCAGTTTCTGAGGAGAGTCCCAGAAACTAGTAGTTCCTTTAGTCCTATTTCCCCGAGGAATTTCTGCAGGCTTCAACTTAGGTAAATGTTCCTCTTCTATCCAGTAATCTCCCAGGTGCTGTGCTCTAGGATTCTGAAGTGCTGTGCAGTTGGAAAGTATGTGGATGGAGGTTTCTTCTTCCGCTATTTTGAGCTTTTTAAGGTGCCCATTCAGACGATAATGTCCCGTTAGGATCCCTGTTAAAACTCTTAGCGCAGTTTACTTTGACTTATGCATTCATTTGATCTCAACAGGATGTAGTCTTTGATTGTATAAGCCCTACTAGATCTTTCCAATGGTCAGATCTTCTCTTTTTCTCGTCCTTACATATTTCTTTCAATATTACATTGGGGCTGTTTCTGCGAAAGGGTTCAGGTCCCCAAAAAGGTATTTCAGTTTCCCCCTTTGCTAGTTCATCTGCTATTTCATTTCCCTCTGTTCCAGTGTGTCCTGGAATCCTTTGTTCTCGCCTATAGTTCATTGAGTTTGTCTAGGCATTCCCACACCATTTTGGAACTGATTACACAAGAGCTCAGTTCTTTAATGGCTGCTTGACTATCCGACACTATGATAATCCTTTGTCTTCTGTATCCTTTATCAATATTGAACTGGGCGCACTTTCTTATAGCGTGGATTTCCGCTTGAAAGATACTAGTGGTTTTTCCCAAGCTTTCAGAGTTTTTGGTTCCTGGCCCGAACACTCCTATCCCAGTCCCTTCTATTGCTTTTGAGCCGTCTGTGTACCATTGAGTGGCATTCTTTCCAAGTCTGGTAATGGTATTTGGATCCCATTCCTCCTTGTTGCTTAATTCCGGGTAGTCCACCTCATTAGAAAGTTAAATCTCACTAATTAAAGGAATCTTGAAATTACTTTGGATCGTTAACGTACTAGACTTGTACTGACAATTAATAATCGAGCGGATAGAAGAATTTTAAATCGTAAATTAAATTCTGGAGTTCGTTGCTAACTGCTCTTCAACGCCACTATAAATAATTTTACACGAGCAGAAATTGGAATTATTTGAAAACCGATATTGTAATAATTATTCACATACAATAAACTGAATCTCTAGAGTATTAAATTGGTTAGCGTAGATGCAATTGGAACTGTGCCAGGAAAACAAAACTGAATTTCAGATAACTTGCTTTCACTATTATACATTCATTATTGATGACTGATTTAATTAACACTTCCCAGGTTGTTGTTGTTCTATCTTTTATTTAATTTAATAGTTCGGATTCTGTTGTGGAACAAATAGTTCATTTTTATTTTCAAAACAGGAACAATTATTCTGAACTAATATTTCAACCTCACTTTGAAATTATCAAAATCGAAAGAAAGTTTTATAAAGAACTAAGTCCATCTTAAGTTTTTTTTTTATTTCCGCTTCAACCATATTGGTTATTAGCGGTGGAACAGCGAATGATTATTTTGTACATATATTAGTTGAGCAATACACTAATTTTATTTCGTATAGAAGCTCAGAATCCTTTAAAAACTGTATTAAACTTTGAACACTGCACTCCTTGAACACTGCACTTAAATTGTTCGGTAGGTGATGCTGTAACCTTGCGACACTATATCCGACACTATATTAAGTTGTTAAAGTCAATAGTAAAAATTTATTATTCCTCTCATTTTCGGATGCTCCCGTATACAAAATATTCCAGATAGAATGCTGCTGAATATTTTCTATTTTGTTTCATTATTTGAGAGCTTGTATCTGAAATTTCAGCCTAAAATTACCAGTACTATGGACTATACGATTTTTTGAATTGTTCGACTATTTTTCACTCGGTAGATGATAAATACATAACTTTTTACCAAATGCATTGATAATCCTGAGGATTTGAACAAAGCTTGTGAAACAAATTAAATATATTTTTTCTACAAACGTCAAAAAATGACAAGGTTCGGGCATTGACAACAATATGCGAAGTGACCCTTTTTTTCATTTTCCTTCGTTACCATGACACCGTGCGCGAAGTAGTGTGCGAAATACTTACTTCGCACACTGCATGTAAACTATATGGGATTTTTATATTTTAACTTTTATGTTCATCAATCAAGCTAAAATCCAAGAAATCATTTATTTATGTATAACAATAATTAAGGCTTTCAAATTGTGAGAAAATTTAACAATACCTAATTTTATTTATTATTTACAATGTTAACATTAACGGTGCACGAACCAATATTTATTCCTAAACCAGATAACTCAGATTCAGCTCTTAATATCGTAGTTTTTGAAGTTGAAAGACTATCCATTTTTGATTTGCAAGTAACTGCCGTAGAGGTGATAGCACTTGATCCTGAAATTTCACAGTCAAAAAATTTTATTTGTAATTTGAATTTTATTGTTGATAGAATCTTCCACGTATCCTTCGGCCAAAGTCGAAGATTTCCATCCTCCATGTCACTTCAAAACACATATATCGGCCCCCGTATTAGCAAGGAGTGTGGCTGATGTTCTCCGAAAACAATGGCCCGTGTAGGCATCAGGATTTGGTAATTTTAGGTATTTTGCTATTAAGCCAGGCATCTTTCCAATACTATTTATTCCAACAACTTGGTTGAAACATCTCTTATTTTGATACTTCAAAAACAATCGGCGACTGGTAGCACAACTTGGACGAAGAGCCGCATATTTTCTGTAAATGTCAGTATAATCTAAATTTGAAACTGTAAAAATTCGTTGTATATTCGTTTTTGTATCGGGTACTTTAACAATCAAAATGGAATTTTTTTCTTCTATGTCATCGATCGTCATCTTAGTGAGTTCCTAACGTCGGCAAGCACCCGAAATACCCAGTATTAAAACGACCTAAAAGGAAATCAGTAATTTAAAAAACACATGAAACAATAATCAAAAATCTACCTTAACCAACAAATAGGTTTCATCATCTGCCTCTCTTATGAATTGTTCAACTTCCTCTCTAGTCAATACCTTAGATTTCTTAAGATGGTTTCCAACTGACAATTTTTTCAAATATGGAACCAACTTGGTGAATCTCTTGAAACATTGAGTATTGCTTTTAACATAGAATATATTGCCCATAACGTGGAAGACTTCAGCTTCTTAGACTTCTCTGCAAAATATGCCAACAGCACATTTTCGGATATTTTTCTGGCTTTATTTGCGAGTGGTGTGAACACTCGTTAAACTGCTGATATGCATTTTCATACTGGCGCCTCGATTTTTCCGGTAAAAGATTTGAAATTACTGAATTGGCCGCATCTGTCAAGTTAGGTGGGGTACTGCTTACTTCATCGTCGCTCGAAATTTCCATTATTTTACTGTTATAAATATCACGCACGAAATTGACGCGAATAAAAAGTCACTCCAAAATAATTATCAAGAACTGTCACTTTGAAATAATTGTCAACAAATGCCATTTTATTTCCATAGTTACAGTAATTACTTGATTTGGAAAAACAGTTTAAGCCAGTTCAATACTATTTATCGTATTAAGCTAAGCATGTTACTTATTTTAGAACAATAATCTTGACATTTGTAGAAAAAATTTTGTTTGCATCTCATGCGCGAAATACTTTTGTGACCTCGAATCAAATCACCAAAGTAGCATTTCGCGCACTAGATACAAAAATAACTATCAACTGTTTGTGGACGTGTCCGCTGTTTTCGTGTGTTCTATATAAAAGGAGAAATGCTCTCATCATATTTCATCAAAATTGTCAAGACGCTAGTAATTCCACAATCATCACTTTATGATAAAAATTCTGAATCTCTCTTTATGAAGGAAACTCTTAAAGCACTTCAGTAATTTGATGACCATTCAACGGCAAAGCGACGAGCGACCAACTGTAAAAACACTTTAACTCGACGGGCAAAAAAGGAACGAACGGTATACAAAAGAATAATTCTTCGTCCTCCGAAAATAATATCGAGTTTCTTGAAAAAAGCGACATTCAATATTAGTGAGTAAATATATCAGATGTATGAGAAAATGATGGAGAACTTTTTATCGGATGTTGTGAAAAATTGATCGAGATAGATTAAATTTTCCAACAAAAACTAATAACTAATTCTTCCATCCGTTTTGAAAATAGCATAAAAATAAACAAAGATCAAAGGTTAATCTTTTTTAATATTTTTGTTACCCCGGATTGATGTTGAACAATGGATGTAATTTTGAAGATATTAAAAACTTATATTTGTTCACTACTTTTATTGGACATTTGAAAACATTGAAAAATATAACTATAATTCAATTTCAATCCTATATTTTGTCCTTTACTATTTAAATATAAGTAGAAAAATAATAGGCATATAGGGAGTGAAATTAATTTGCATCGTGGCTACCTTACTACGTTTTATCTACTCCTGTTTTATAATATTAAAAGACTAAAATCTGTATCATAATGATATTCATTATGATTTTTAAGCCAATAGGAATGCGACATTCGCTCAATATTCAATATAGCCATGAATACCTGGTTGACATTATTTCTGAAATTAATTATATTAGGTCTGTTCCCTGCAATAAAAGTGTAGCAATGAGCTATACGATTTTATTTATTTTAATTATGTTTTAATGCTTCTTGCAGTATACAAATGCAATATACATAGATAGTCCCAAATTTAGCAATTTTACACGCATTTTTCCACAGATAGACTTAAATTTTCCAAAATTATGTAGCTCAGTGATACACTTTTATTGCAGGCGAACAGACCTATTTAGTGACACTTAATTTGACAGCTGTCAAATAATTTTGATTTTCAGAAGTAACTATATTTAAAATCAATTGAACTAAATAATTAAATTGTGTGAAAATGATGAGTGATAACGAAGAATTTTCTCTGATGCCTCCAGAAATTAGAGAAAGAGCCGAAAATGCAGTAGACAACATATTATCAAGAAAATTCAAGAAAACTTATGAAAAATTATACAAACAATTTATTAATCGGAGTAGAAAAAATA
>CAJUYG010006316.1:0-12350 GCA_910591675.1 Galerucella calmariensis
TAGTTCACTGAGGCGCACTAATATCTCGAGACAGTGATGTAACTTTCCACCGAGGTTTGTATGCTATTTTATTTGCAACTAGGTATAATCTTCTAAACAAAAATTCGGAAAAAAGCGAATTTTTCATTATTTTTTCTCAAACGTCAACAATAAAATTACAAAGACAACCATAGAATGATGATGACAACTAACAACAAATAACTGATTTTCCCAATAGTGAGTAGGTGGGTGTTCAATAAACACTTCAAATTTGTCAGCTCCTGTCAATGTCCGGACCGTGTAACTTAATGTTTTTTATAAAATGTCGGATATAGAGCTGGAGTGCACACCGCCAGACCACAAATAGTCCAACCTATAGAAGTGAAAGTTTATAGGATGACTTTGAATACAAAAATGAGGTTTCAAACCCATCCACCCGAAGCGCTAGTTGCAATTGAGTTGTCGAAACAGGCCTGGCAGCAAAGGCCTTTAGCACGAAAAGAAGAAAAGATTTTGAAATTCATCAAAGCTGTCATATAGTTTGTTGTTGTCACCATTGTCTTTTATAGAAACCATTTGCTGCTGTTATTTGTGTTTTGATTAGGTACTGTAAGTCTTATCAAGTGTGATAATTCATAATATTTATAATGGTTGTTGTGAAGTGTTGCGTTCCTGGGTGTACAGACATTGCATCAAAACGACATAGGTTTCCCAAACATGACCCTTTGTTGTTGAATGAATGGGTTGCCTTTATTCGCAATCCAAAACTAAAGGAATTAAGCGCTGGACAGATTTATTAATCCAACACAGTTTGGAACAGATATTTTGAACCACAATAATTTTATTGGGACAAAAAGGGGCCTCACTGGCAAAGCTGTTCCTACAATCCTTTCAGGATTGATCAAAAAGTGATAGGAGATACGTAATATTATCACTCTTAGGCATTACTTAGCGCGTGGTAAAATGTAAATTACATTTAGGAATTCCTAAATTCGTTTTAGGTATTATCTGACTTTAGTAAATGGTTAGTGAAATCGGGCATTAGTCATTCAAAAACAAACTTTCATTAAGAAAAGCGTTATGAAATAGTTCTGAACCCATCCACTGCGATCGCTGAAATTCTTCTTCCCTTAGTCTGTTTTTCGGCCTCAGCTGCCTTGCCTATTTCGACAACTCAATCGCAACTAGCGCTTCAGGTGGATGGGTTTGACACCTCATTTTTTCATTCTAGGTAATCCTATTAGACTTTCACTTCTATAGGTTAGACTGTTTTGTGCGCCAGACATAAAGGAAGCAGCGTAGAAAGCTGAAGAAAATCTTATGCCCCAAAAAAGTAGACCGAGGTATGATAAAGCGTATAATACGTACAGAGATTGGTGCGCCAAAAAAGGGGTCACAAAAGCTGCATGGAAAAACATCGTTCTTGCCTACTTCAGTGAAATGGCTAAGACTAAGAAATCGTCAACCTTATGGTCTACGTACTCCATGATAAAAACAACCTTAATTATCAGAGACAAGGTTGACATATCAAAATATAGATCATTAATGGCTTTTTAAAAAAGGCAAAATGCCAATTATAAACCGAAAAAATCAAATACCTTTACCCAAGAAAATGTTGATACTTTCTTAGATGAAGCACCAGAATAATATCTTGTTCTGAAGGTTCTTATTCTAACACTAATAAAATAGTTATTTTTATTAATATTTTTCAACATTTTAGGTTGGTTTGGTAATTGGCCTTTCGGGAGCCTGCAGAAGTGATGAACTTTTTAAGATGAAAGTCCAAGATATTGATATTTTGGAAGAAAAGATCAGCATCATCATTCCTCACACAAAAACATATCAAGCACGATCGTTTCTGATACTAAACACTAAATGGGTTGAAATTGTAAAGAAATATATGGAACTCCGTTCACGAATTCAAAATGAGAGATTTTTCATGCAAATGAGATTTGGAAAAATTACCAATTAAGTTTTTGGACACAATTCCATATCGCAATTTCCGAAAAGTATAGCATCGTTTCTGAAAAAAAAATAGCGTCGGCAAGTATACCGAGCATTGTTTTCGGCGTACAGCAGCAACTTTGTTCACAAACAATGAAGGAGATGTTCTACAATTAAAGAGATTGGGAGGATGGAAATCGAGTACCGTGACGGAAGGTTATGTAGATACTTCATTCTCCAATCAAACGAAGACTGCTAATCTGCTCTCTCGCGAAACTATTTCCACCAATCCTTCATCAATCACCATGAAGAGTTCATCATCTGTACCACAAGAACTGAACTTTTCAAGCAAAGAAATTGCGCATGGGTTAATGGTTTCTGTAGCATCTCACAATAGTTCGACCATAACGATCAATTTCAATAATGTCAATAATCCCTAAATATATGTACATGGGGGAGAAGGTATATGGGACGGAGATTGGAGTGCCCCAGGGCTCGGTTCTGGGACCGACGCTTTGGAAGTGTGTGTTTGATGAAGTTTGTGGGATAGCATGTGAAGAGGGATGTGAGATTACGGTGTATGCGGACGATGTATGTCTGGTATGTACGGCAAAGGGAGAGGTGGAGATAGAAAGAAAGGCGGAGAGGATGTGTAGGAAGATTGTGGATAAGATAGAGCGGTGTGGACTGGAAGTGGCTGAGGATAAGACGGTGGGGCTACTGGTGAAGGGGCGGAGCAAGGCAAGGGAGGTGGAGGTGATGGTGATGGAAAAGAAAATTCGGATGGAGAAAGCGGTGAAGTATCTAGGGGTGTGGTTGGATAGCCAATTATCCTTCAAAACCTATATGTTGAAGGCTGCACAGAAGGCAAAAGTGAGGGCAGCGTGGCTGGGAAGATTGATGGGTAATGTGAAAGGACCGGGAGAATGGAAAAGGAGGGTAATTGGTAGGACGGTGGAGCAGAGTATGCTGTATGGCGCGGAAGTGTGGGGTGAAAGGGCAGGGGTGAAAGCGAGGGCTAGACCACTCCTGCGGGTGCAGATAGGAATACTTCTGAGGGTGGTGCAGGCGTACAGGACAGTCGGTGGACTGGCAGCGCAGCAGTGCTGTCACGGTCCTATCCATTGGACTTGATGGCTAGAGCCAGACAGAAACGCTGGAGGGGTGCGAGCTGAGAGGTAGTACAGAAATGGATGGATGGGGAAATGGAGAGAAGGTGGGATGAGTATGAGGGCGCGCTAAAAGGAGCGATTGGGAGCAGAAGAAATTGGGTGGACCGGAAATTTGGAGAGGTAAACTACTTCTTGACGCAGGTGCTCACAGGGCATGGGTCGAGAGTAGGTTACCTCCACAAGATTGGGAAAAGAGAAACTGGAGTGTGCGAGAGATGTGAAATGGAGGATGATGTGGGACATGTGTTTAGATGTTGGAAGAATGAGGAAGTTTTGAAGAAGTTAAAAAATGAACTGGGTGAGGCGGTGTATTGGGAAAATATGGTGGAGATTATGTTGAGGGGCGGGAGGAATGGATGGAGATAAGTGGCGTAGTAGAGAGCATGATTAGGAAAAGAGAAGGACTCGCTATAGCATGAGAGAGGTAGGAGTAATAGAAGGAAGAAGATGATGGAGAGTGTGTGAGGGACCGCCGCCCGTCTTGACGTATGCTAGGGTAGTGATTCCAAGGCGGGAGTAACGGCGAGTTTGAGGTGGGTTTGGTTGGTAGGCATCTCCGTGGGGATGAGTCCAACACTGTCTGGGTACTGTTTGAGGACCCAATCGAACATGAGTTTCCCATCTCGGCCCGAAAAAAAAAATATATATATGTACATACAGAAATTATTAATCCTTTGTTTGCAAAGTTCAGTTCTTGTTAATTTTGTGTTTACTAATCCTAAAAAACTTAAGAAGTGCTAATGTTGTCAAGTGTGCTTATGAGTCTCAATAAAATCAAATAGGTAAATGAACTTTTTATTTAAAAAACTTAAAAAAGACGTCTTCTCTCAAAATAAACAGAAAAAAATCCTCTCACGGGTGGAATGTGAAAGTAGGTAATATGTCAGACTCAAACTTTTTAAACGTCTGTAATAATGACATTACATATATAGTTGTAAATAAAATGATTTCCATTCATCTATGATTTCAAAAAATGGAAATTCATCTCAAAAGATTATTCAATAAGTTGTGCTTTTTTTAAATAGTTATTTATACTTTCTATTGTGAAACTATATTCCAATAAATCCATATGAATCAGTTAAAATACTATTCATTTTATTATTTATTTATTCAAATAAATATTTAATATTAAAAAACTACTTTCAGTTTTGTTCTCGTGGTACGAGTTCGGATCTGTATACAATAAAAGACAAGGAGCTACAAGTTCTAGGACACACTTTCACATTACTTTCTTCTGCCAGATCTGTACGTTGACTTTTTCGAACCACGCGAACCAATAGGTACATGGTACGAATGAGAGTGCACAGTCGGAACCAAATATTTTGGGCGGTTAAAGAATACAATGTAATGATAGTTATTAATATATTTTCTCTGTTATAAATAAGAAATAGTGATTAGGTACAATATACAAAATATAAGCTATATATATTCATGTCTTAATTTCACAAATATTTATTATTGTTCAACAACTTAAAAACCATTTTTTGTCTCCAAGAGCTCATCCATATCTCAAATGTGGTTGTATGAAATCCAAACCAATGATTCAATAAAACTCAAAGTCCAAACCACTTTTAAGTTTTATTGAACCATTGGTTCGGACCATTTTTTGTGTTTTTAATGAGGAACAAACTTGAAACAATTATTGCTACTTTCAGTTTTATGAAGAGTTGCTTTGTCGAAGAGACCTTTATCTTCAGTAAGGAAGATATAATTCTAAAACTTGTCTTCCACAGAAAAATACGGGTGGTGAATATAATTTTCATTTCATCCAAAACATTTTATATAATCTGTGGATAGCCACCAGCTGGCACACTATTGACACACATTGATCTTATTAATTAAAAAAATCAATAGACGCAGCAAATGCCGCTATGCCGGCTACAAAAACTCCTTACCCTGGCAAACCATAATAGAGTCTCTTTAGTTGGTCTTGGTGTACTAGTACATTCTAGACAATGAAACGACAGGCTGACAGCCTACGAAATGTGTTTTGGTACATTTGGAACTCCCTCGATAAAACTGACTTGGATCTATTCAGAAGGAAAATGTATCAAATGTAAGAAGAGCAATCAGTACCAGCTAGGTTTCCCTTGAAACATTTTTATTTCGGATCCCAAACCTAAGAGCAGTACCTACTAATTAAAATAGGTTTCAAATATCAAACAAATAATAAACGGCGAATCATAATTAAAATGAAATCTAAACGAATACAAGAATGGCATCATATCAACAAATATTGAACAAAAATGATTTGAAATTGATGGAATTATTTAAAAAAAAAAAACTGGCAATTGAAAGTCTTTTCAAATAAATTCCAAAGGGTATCAGTAATACATTCAGATTCAGATAATGACTTTGTTCCGAATTATCTGCTCCTTTCGGCTGCTTTAGATTATCACCAAGACACTCACGAACAACCAACTCTTTGAAAATTGTATTACCTAAACGTCTTTCAAAAAATATTTCACAAAATTAAGGCCCATCCCCAATCAATTAAGAGGCTAAGTGGCACTTCGGCACGCGTGCTGGGACAATGACGTTTAAACGTAAGTATCATCAATGACTGATTTTGAAAAACTGCTCCACGATGTGCTCACGTATATACTTTATCTACAATAAATGTTTTTTTCTGTGGGAAAAAAAAGTTTTTATAGGAAAAATTCAACTTTAAGAAACATATTTCAAATTATACGCCAAAACGCTAGAATATTAATGGTGTCTGTCTATGAGATCATCAATTCGTAAATGTAGTTGAAATAATACCCTTCTTGGTGTGCGTCATCGATTAACACATTACGTAGGAAGAAATGGAAAAAAGGCAGGTCTGTGATTGATCCTAATCAAAATATCTCAATAATAAACCGTTTAAATGTATTACAAATCTTAACCCTAATCTTTGACTTACAAAAATTTGATTGGTTGATGTTTAGATTGCGCGTAAGCTCAACCTATCAATCGAGAATTTAAAATACTATGAAGGCGTTACTTTCGTAGTGGCAATATGTCTTACGTCTTTTTCTACTGTCACACTGACAGTTCTCGACAGGTCTGTACTTTGTTGTTTACGGTCAATTATTATTTATGAAAAGTGAATATTAATCTTATTGATTTATTTATTTAAATAATGCAAAAATATGCACGGAAAAATATCAGTATTTTGGAAGTTTTCAAGTATTTCCAGTTAGAAAAAGAAGCTGGTGATTATTAATTGCATAGCCTTTTCTAATTTGGCTGAATACGATCCTGATGATTTTATTTATCAAATCTAAGGTTAGCTATATGTCAAAATAGCAAATAAAATAAACGACATGCCGAAAACCCGGATATACGTCACAATCGATGACGCACACCAAGAAGGGTATATATTATTTCAACCATACCATTTATAGGTGATCTGTGTCGATAGGTTATCTATGATATGTGTCCTGTGGTAAAGTTGTCAAAGTCAAACCATGGAAAGATTATATTTCTCTATGAGTCAAACTTCACATACTTGACACATGAACCAAACAAAGCCAACAAACAACAAAGTAAATTAAAAACAGGATGTTCGGATCATAGATATTTGCGAAAGTACGACGTCACTCTCTTCTGATTTGTGTTGGAGATAAGATGGCGGATGGTTAAATTTTGTGCTTATATTTTTACTAAAATAAATGTAGTCACACATGTAAAATAAAAATAAATCATTTCTTTAGAATCTCTGTATCTTAATTTTTTTTTATTTCAGTTCTTTAACGTCGCTCCAACCAATGAGGTTATTAGCGACGAGAATAGGTACATGTACAAATAATTATATGAGGTGGTACAGTCTGGTTTCTTTAAGAGATTTAACTATCAGTTCTGCGTCCATTTGCTCGCCCAAAACAGTTTGCAAATTGCCTGGTAATTTGTTTCGTTTTCTTGATACCAGGTATTTGGAGCAATCACCTATTATATGCTTGACTGTCAAGTCTTTGTTACATATATTGCAGGTTGGTTTGTCTTCCTTTGCTATCAAAAACTTATGGGTTAAATTGGTGTGCCCTAATCGGAGTCGATTGATTTTCACTTGGTCCTCCCTGAGTCCAGTTTTTTGTCGCCTCGGTTTCACGTCGCGTTTAATCTCGCGGAGTTTAGAGTTGGACATTTCCCACTCATTTTGCCCCGCACTGAGCACTTTATGTTTTATGTAGCCTTTAAAATCACTAGGCACAACATTAGGCACATTCACCGATATTTCACTTGTGGAAGCTTGCCGCGCTAGAAGATCTGCCTCTTCATTGCCACGAATACCTACATGGATGGGACCCACATAAACTCAATTTTTAGATTTAGTTTTTTTATATTATCTAGTTCTGTTTTGATAAGATTGACTATTGAATGTTTAGTGTAAAGTTGTGTATCTGAAATAATTATATCAAATCAATATTTTAGTGATTCTTATTGACTGTCATCATACCTATTCAATTTCGTGGAAGTGCAAGCTTGCAAGCTGTAAGCTTTTTCGGTGCGTGCCGAATTGTGTCATGCGCATTTAGTCATGGGAAAAATAATTTAGGTTCCCTAACCCTATTTTATTTTATTATCTTTGTAAGCAAACATACATTATTTTCTAATATGGTAATCATATCAATTTGTTGTTTTTGATAAGGAGTAACTACTGAACGAATCTAAACTAATGACATTTTTATTCAAATAATTTTATTTTGATAGGTAATTTCAAGCAGCAAATATATTATGTTGCACAATTTTATTGCTTCTTCTAGCCAACTGAGAAGTTGAATTTCTTCATTGGTGGTTAATAATTTTCTATTAATAATAATTAATTAATGATTTTCCATTATTAACCTAGGTCAATAATGGACAAATTCAAATATTTTGAGAATTCAGGGATAGTAATTCAACAAAAACTTGTGCAACATGATTTTGTATACTCAGAAGATTGTCTTTAACATATTTTTTCCACGACTAAATAATAACGCACATTTATTTTTACATACGGCCAAAATAAACAGTACCGAAACAGAGAGTGCTGTGGAGTTGTTTATGTGATATGGATTTGTCATATTTGACTTAATTGTCATTAGTTGATATATTAATATAGTACGCTGCAGTTAAATTTGATTTAAAAATGGTTCTAACAACGGAAGAAAAAGTTTTTTTGGTAGAGCATTATTTTCGTTCATACGGAAAAGGTCGTAATGATGGTCCGAGCTTAGAACAGGTGTCAATAAAATATCAACAAAAATTTAATATCCTTCTCATTCACCTGATCTGACGCCACCTGACGCATACATTTGGGGCATAATGAAGGACAAAATATTTCACTCGGAAAATCCGCCGGCGACAAAATATTTTTCGGCAGTTACATCAACCACTTTTTACGAATATGTTTATTGACTCACCAAATCGATATGAAGCTTGTTTGCGTCGAAATGGTGAACATTTTGAACACTTACATTACAGAAATTAAAAATTAATTTCTATTTTTATTTTCGGTGCTGTTTATTTTGGCGGATACTGTATTTAGCTGCATAATGATAATTCTTCACACCAGTGAATAATAAAAAGAATTCACTCTCGTTAGCTAATCAAATTCTATTATTATCAGAATTCACGCTAAAATGAATTAAAATGAATGGATCAAATCATCTCTTTAAAACGTCAAATACCTAAGAACGCAAATCCCTCCTGACAGCGCGTCGTTTGAAACGTCAAAATAATTATAAAATCATAATTTTACGTATTATAAGAGAAAAAAATGGAATTAATTGCATTTATAAATGTAAGGGTTCGGACTAAAAATATGATGGATGAACTTCATCCGCGTGAATAGCCATCATTCTGCACTCGTTGAAGAATATACTATTCTGTTTGAAATAAGCTATGAAGATGAAATAAAAATGTCAGTGAGTAGTTCAAAACTAGCGCTCAACCAAAATTGACCGATGACATAACGAGTACGTTCATAATATTTCGAAAACTTCTCGTGGTGCGATTGTGAATTATTTTTCTCTTAAACTTGGTTAGTAGTGGAAAAATTGTACATTATACACCATGGTGGTGAAGACATTTTTAAGCATCGCACCTCGGGGCAAAGCCCCTCGCGATATAATTTTGGTGCTCGGTCAATAATAGTAGTCTTCATCACCTTGGTGTATGATATACTATTTTTATCGGGTCAATAATGGACAAATTAAAATATTTTGAACATCTAGGGAGAGTAGTTTAAGAAAAACTTGTGCAATATGATTTTGTATATCCAGGAGATTGTCTTTATCATATTTGCTGCTTGAAATTACCTATCAAGATCAAATCATTTGAATTAAAATATTATTAGTTTAAAATTTGCGCTCAGCCAAAAATTACTGGAGGAGTACGTTCATAATCTATGGATTGGGTGAGGAGCGAAAACAGACAGTGTACTTGTCAGTCAGACGCTTCTCGTGGTGCGGATTGTGCAAGCGGTGGTGTAGAGTAGAAAAATATATCAAATTTTTCATGAACGCTCACTTTTTGCACCCACGTATGTTTTTTCTTCGATTCTGCATGTGTTCCAAGTGAAACATATCACACGTATTTTATTGCTGTGTGTTCAAATTGTAATAGCAACAATTAGGAAGTTCATAATATGCACCGTTTTCCCAATAAAGATCCATGCATGCTGTTGAACTCTCAAAATCTTCATTCGAGCTCATGCAATTTTACTGTTATAAGATTGCTTTTTTCGAGTTTTAATTGGATGGATTTTCAGTTGCTTATTTTGGATTATCACTTAAATTTAATAGTTACGAAATGGATGTTAATGGACATATTTAAGCAAAGTTTATCATTAACAAGTGGAGATGATGTGATCAACAATCTTATCATTATTCCAGAGGTCTCACAAGACAATACCAAAAACGAAAACTTTGTGGAAGAGACTATCCCCCAATATAATCAGAAGCAGTTTATTCAACACTTCAGTTTATTTATTTGTTGATTTGTTAAGAACAATAACTTTCCATTACAAAGTATCAGTTCTATAGACCATATGAGGTATGCTCGGTTTTTTTAAACACTTTTCAATTCAAAACGATCCGAGAAAAGTTCTTAGGACTGAATAAAGTACGCAACTAGTTCTGCGCAATTCCAGATTGGTTATACGGACTGTCCAGGAACAAGAACCCGAATGAAGCTAACAAATAAAGCAGAAATACCTAAAGTTCAGTCTTCAGTCGCCTGCACCAGGTGATGTATCAGTTCATGAGTTGGTCCACTCTTCCACAGTTAGGCCCATCCCCAATCAATTTAGTGGCGAAGTGGCACCATAGATTATATTTCTCTATGAGTGGCACTTCGGCACGCGTGCTGGTACAATGACGTTTAAACGTATCCTCAATTCAATTTCGTGCTGACATGCGCGCCGATTCGGAAGTGCAAGCTTGCAAGCTGTAAGCTTTTTTGGTGCGTGCCGAATTGTGTCATGCGCATTCAATCATGGGAAAAATAATTTAGGTATCCTAACCCTATTTTATTCTATTATCATTGTAAGCAAACATACATTAAATTATAATATCGTAATTATATTAATTTGTTGTCTTTGATGAGTAGTAACTACTTTTATTCACAAGAATAATCACAGGTTGGACTTTTTAATTACCTCGTTACCTTAAAATAACAATGAAAATGCGCATGTGCGATAACATTCAGGCAGACTGAATTGACAGGATTGAGGATGGGTATCCGTTTTGCAGCACGCTTGCTGAAGTGTCACTTCGCTAGCAGATTGATTGAGGATGTAGTTTCAGAAGAATGTACTTGAAAGGCAGTGGTGAATTTTCAGTGGGCACATGATCTGGAGGCCTGGTTAAGAGCTCCGTGGCATCCAGCACACATAGCAAAACCCTTTGCCAACCGTAACCCACCATTTTTGAAATCACCATCCATTTGTTTCCAGCGCCGAACAAGAAAGACCATTAGCTCAAAAAGCACAAGCTTGTAAATGGAAAATTGTTATTTATGTACCAGGGCAGTGAAGTGATTCTGAAATTATAAGATGAGCGGGACGAATAACAGGCGAGTTCGATAGATACACTTACAAAATGTTATCGATAACTGTTTAGAATTAACAATATAAAAAACAGGTATATTTCATTGCATTTTATTATGACAAAGTAAAGAGCAAATATAGAAAAAAACTATTCATGATTTGGAGCATAATAAATGTTGATATATTGCAATCGAGCGTATACTCTGAAGCATTATAAAATTTAATTCCTGAAGTCTAAGGAGCTCCCACTAAAAACGTCCTGCTTTACTGAAAAAGTTGCTTTAGGCATGGAATAATAGGACCAATACCTCATTGATAAATCGGAAAAATATGCCACGCTTCTTCACTGTATTCCCTTACTTTGTGTCTCTTACACCACTCCATAAAAATGTCGTACTGACGATTATAGTATTGTTATTTGGATTTTTCTGGCAGAAGTTCTCAAGACGTCTCTAATGACTTCCTGTGAATTTCAGGTGGCGTAGACTGAATATCTCCCATAATTTATTTTAAATAAATTGCAAGAATATTATTTTCCTAACAAGTGCGGAAAGTGATACTTTCCCGCACGCGACTGCAGTTGATCCGAACGACGCGGAACGACCCGTATATACAAAAATATATCAACCCATTTTTCAAAAATTATTCCATTTGAACATATATATACAAAGCTATTACTAAAAACTACTAATTATTATAAATATTAATATTAGAAACATAATTTGTTGCGTTCTGTAAATTACTTGAAATTTCCAGTCCATTGGAGCTATTTGGTGTTAACTGGTAAGTAGATGACGACGATAAGGATAGCATCGGTTGCAGGTCGCATAAAGATGACGATGAAGGTGACGGCAACGGTTTTAAGTCATTTGTAGATAAAAGAACTTTATATGATATATTTCATGAATATTCATTTACCTGTGGTAACAAATATAATAGTTATAACTTACGAAGTGAAAAACTATCTCATAAGGTCAAAATTTGCCTAATTATACTTTCTCGCACTAGTGTGGGAAAGTGACACTTTCAAAACTAACGTGCGGGAAAATGGGTTGAAATGCACGGTCGTAGAAAAAACTATTATCGAGCCGTAATAGGGAGAATCGTGACACTGACAGATTATTTTCGATTAATGTTTTTAAGTACTTTACTTTACCTGCCGCAAATACGTACGATAAAATAAACTGTTTGTTCACTTCCGGAAATCAATCTGATTTTGACGGCTTTTCTAACAGTTGGCG
>CAJUYG010006317.1:0-12350 GCA_910591675.1 Galerucella calmariensis
AAAAAAATTAGTGGAAACATAAAATTGAATTGTTAAATTTTCAATTTGAAGTTATATTACAGTTTAATAGAAATTTTTATTTTCTAGATTTTTTCTTGAGTGGGTCGTAGAAAAAATATGCTGTTCGACTCGTGTGGATTGTCCATATCGCACTTGAACGATTGAGCAACGTGCTCAAACTTTGTCCTCGTGCGATATGGCCATCGTATCCACACTAGTTGCACAAACTACTATTTCTATCAAAATATGCCCTTTTACATTTAAAAACAACCTGCCAAATGTCAAATCAATTTATCCATCCATTTTAAAGTTATCGAATTAAAACATTCAAGTTTTCAAAATTTTAACACCCTGTATTTCGAAAAGTAAATATGCTAGACCCCTTAATCCTCATGTCATTTTGACAACCGATGCTGTAAATGAACAAAAAAGATCAATCGCGCAAAAAATTATGGAAATAATAGTAAAAATTTATCCGAACAAATTCAAGTAGATCACCGGCACTGCTAATACCAGCTTTGCTTAGAATTTTGATATAGCGTCGGTGGTTCAGTGGTAGAATGCTCGCCTTCTACGCGGGCGGCCCGGGTTCGAATCCCGGCCGGAGCATATGAATCGCTGCCTCGTAAACGAGAGAGAGACTCAGGAGAGAGCACAAGCACGCAAGCAAGGCACATAACGAAGCAACGTAACATAACGTAGCGTAACGTAACGCGCAACGGTCAGATCTTTTGCGTCGCGACCCCCGGTCGCTCAAACATAACCTGGCGTAAAGAACTAAAGTTCCAAAAAGCGGCGAAATTAACGACTATAGGAATGCTGCCAGAAAAATCGAAAGATAACTACCTATATGTTTACATATTATAACTTCATGAACTGGAGGTTAGTTGACTTTTGTTTAATAAATAAATCAAGGGTCGTGGACAAAGTATAGTATTCTACTCGCAATTTATGGCCAATATTCACTCGGGTGACTTGCGCCCCTCGCCTGCGGCTCGGGACGCAAACTCACCCAGCGTAAATAATGGCTATCATAAATTGCTCGTTTAATAATATACTATTTAATTCATTTTAGCGTGAATTCTGATAATAATAGAATGTGATTGGCTAACGAGAGTGAATTCTTTTTATTATTCACTGGCGTGAAGAATTTATATCATTATGCAGCTAAATATGTAAAAATAATTTGTGCGTTATTATTTAGTCGTGGAGAATAGTATATTATTAAACGAGCAATTTATGATAGCCATAATTCACGATGGGCGACGTGAATTCCACCCAAGTGAATTATGGCCATAAATTGCGAGTAGAATACTATACTTTGTCCACGACACTTAATTTATTTATTAATAAATAAAAGTCAGTAGCGATTTGGCATATTACTAACCTCAAAATGTTGTGGCATCTACTTCAAATAATTTGACATATATAGAGATGGGCGATACTGTAGAAAGTATCAATACGACGTACCGTTATAAATATACTGTCTTATTAATAAAAATTTCTTACTCCGCCCTTACTCCTAGATTAGTCAGAGACTAGTTACTCTGAGACTAGCGTAGGTTTAAAGAAGTGATACAATTGCTATTAATAAACTCCGACTAAGGAGGTAATAGTTACTCTTTCCTTATTACTGGGTTTTGACATGACTTAAGGAAGATTCACAGTTGTATGGTAGGAATTGACCAATAAAGTGACGTTATGCTGACATCTGTTCTGTTTTTTATTGTGACATGTGTCAGTGCTCTGTTCATTCATTTCAAAAACTCTCATAATTATCTCTGTTTGTATTTTGTGTTCAAAGTAGTATTTCCGAATTTTCTTCACGCTTTTTATTGTTAATACCTAGTTATATATATTTAGTAGGAGTTCTGTTGAAAAACTCACTCTTACTCAAATTGAAGGAATCAAAAAAAGGCGTGCTGAGGAGAAATTCCAGATTACTATACAACGCAAAGAACATGAAAAATTTTTGCAACAAAAAGAAATGGAGAAATTAAATAAAAACTGATAAAAAAATTTATTTTTAATTGTCAATAATTTACTTGCAATTTACACATTTTTTCAAATATATTGTGGAGTCATTTAGAAACAGTTAGTTTCATTTAAAACCATTTAATTTTATAGCTTTCAATTCCTCTTCTAACAATGTTTTTAAGGGATTAGCCCGAATTTTATAAAATTTAATTTTTCTGATCGGACGAATATTTTCTGCTTCTTCCAATTCTTCCATTTTCCTCAAATCTTCCAAATAATAATCCCTTTCTTCCATCGCAAAATAATTACTACTCACTGAACCAAAGCAAATACTTAGTAAATATACATAATTGATAAAAATAAACTGAATAATAATACGAACTGATAATGCAAAAACGACAAACTAAATTTCGAATTAGGATATGACATTTATAATACCACAATTGACAGTTCAACAAAACTAAGGTTATATTTATTCGAAGGTTATTCCGAGCTTAAACTACCTATTTCCATGGATTAAAATTATTACCAAAGTTAGTCCCAGACTAACCTTGGAGTAGCCTATTCCTTGTCTAATATGAGTTTATTAATAGCGTATCTGTCAAACTGATGGTTTAAGCATGGAATAAAGTTAGTCTCAGGTTACTCCGTGTTTATTAATAAGACCGTATTTGTTTTAAAATACTTAATATTAGAAAATATCGTTATGAAAAGTATCAATACTAAAAATTACAATATCAGAAACAATGTCAGAAACAAATTTCCTGAACAAAATACACAGATTTAATAGTTTATTTCATATTGTACCCCCATCTCTAGTCGTGAATTATGAACCATAATACACTACAGTGTATTATGAACCATAATTCACGACAGTTGATATATGGGTACCATATATCTTTAATTAGGAGGTGAAATATTGACTTATTATTAGGTGGTCGTGGACAAATAATCTTATATAGAAGAATTACACCAAAATATTCGCCTTTATGTTCCAATCTTACTAAGCCATGCGTCTCTAACGCATCTGAGTGCGATGCGCCAATTGAGGAGAAAACAGCATGACAGTTTTAAAAAGTACATTTGAACTGCTCAATAACCGTTCAATATGACGTTAAAAATAGATTGGATCTTATAAAAGCTTAATGTATAGGGTTAGGAATAGGGAATAGGAATTGACAGAATCTTTATAAAAGGGAACAGTAGAAACAGCCGAAGGAAAGATATATAAATTTGAAAAAAATGTTTGTACCTTGGAACAATAATTACAAGAAAACCCAATATAGGAGTAGGAATCCAAAAAAGAATAATGCGCGACAATAATTGTATGTATGCCTTGAATAAATTATTGAAAAGGAGCGCGAAAATCAAGATTTACAAAACTGTGATTAGGCCTATAGTTACATACGCCTCAAAAACATGGACAGTTAACCAAAAAGAACTAGAAATGCTACAAATATGGGAAAGAAAAGTACTGAGGAAAATATTTGGGGGAAAATTACAAAATGGAATTTCGATAAGAACCAAACAAGCGATTAACAGATAAAAAAGCATTGTCAAATGTGACCTTTACTTCTCTTGTAGAACGAAGCCTTCCTTCTAGGAAAATATATCTTTGTACATGGTAGACACCGATTCAAAGAGGAATAGGCCAGAGGCGTCATAGCCTACGTCATCCTCTATCCCAGTGGAGAGGAGAGAGAACGCATTAATTTCTATATTAGTTAACCCGTTGACTGCTCAAGGCGTGTATACACGTCTTTAGCATATCATACCCAGTGCGCCAGACGTGTATACACGTCTTGTACATAGTCCGCTTTAATTTTTTATCTTTTAAGGCCCATCCCCAATCAATTTAGTGGCGAAGTGGCACTTCGGCACGCGTGCTGGGACAATGACGCTTAAACGTAAGCATCGTCAATTCAATTTCGTGCTGACATGCGCGCCGACTTGGAAGTGCTAGCTTGCAAGCTGCAAGCTTTTTCGGTGCGTGCCGAATTGTGTCATGCGCATTCAATCATGGGGAAAATAATTTAGGTACACTAACCCTATTTTATTCTATTATCTTCGTAAACAAACATACATTATTTTATAATATCGTAATTATATTAATTTGTTGTCTTTGATAAGTAGTAACTGCTTTTATTTACGAGAATAATCACAGGTTGAACTTTTTAATTACCTCGTTACCTTAAAATAACAATGAAAATGCGCATGTGCGATAACATTCAGGCAGACTGAATTGACAGGATTGAGGATGGGTATCCGTTTCGCAGCACGCGTGCTGAAGTGCCACTTCGCTAGCAGATTGATTGAGGATGTAGCTTTAGGTGAGCCTCGGTGGATTGTAGTTGAATTTAAGTGAGCGTTGCTAGAAGTGTGAAAACGTTAAAAATTGTGTATCAGTTTTGAATTTCAATGGCGGACAGTGGTGCAGGGCCGTGCATAAGGCCGAAAAATACATACTGGGTGCTCAAGACGTGTATACTCGCTTTTTGTTTGTTTTTTTTTTAAAAAGAGAAAAACACAAAGTAGATGCATAGAAAGCAATTCACACATATTTTTAGTTGAATGAAAAAAAATACTTGTTTAGCATATAGCCGAAGTGTTTAATTTAAGTTAGCAGTCAACGGGTTAAGAGTGATCGTCATGGCCCATTCTTCTGTGAATCGTAGGCTACCGTTAATTCATACCTCTATAATATTAAAATGTCTACCACAAAAACAGGTGACTAATAGAAGTTTATAAACTCGGGGAAACGTATCATATTTTCATATTTTTCTTTTTTGTTGTGTATTAATGATTTAGATTTGGCTCCTTCTGTTTCTCCCTTTGTAACTTGTGCCTATCCCTTATCAGTTGCCTAGTTTATTTAGACATACAATATGTCTAAATAAACAAAGGCGCTTTGACGAACACCTTAGCGTGAAGGGAGTATCCATGTTTATCCCACATGTTTTTCTTTTTTCATTTTCTCCAGAATTTTTGGTACTTAAGGGATGTGTTCATAAAAGATAGGGTAATTAGTATATTAATTGTAATAAAATAATAATACAATGATAAATTTTCGTTGTTGAATGGAACACGGCCCCGAGGCCAAATGGCCGCCTAGCCAAATAAAATGTAACACCAACATCAGGTTTCAGGTCGTTGAGTAACTACAGTTTAAGTTTGACATTGTAGCTCACATTAAATAATTTCTTATTTTGGATCCAACCTGCTATAACCCCCTGTAAGTCGATGAATCTGATCTTGTTAAATGAGAATGAAGGGGGAATAGTAAAAAAAACTTGTTGGTGATTGTAAAGCTGATCTAGGAAATTTGGGAGCGAAAAGGAAACAACTTGAAAATTGACAAATTCTACAAACTGTGTTAAAATAAAGTAGCTTCATAGTTTTTATAAATCCATTAGAGAACTCTCAATGTTGTTTGTTTAGGAAAGCTGAACTTTTATTTACATTAGAGGAGCTTTTGTGACATGTTGAAAATAAATTCTATTGGTGGGAATATCTGCAAAAATACAAATAGTTAAAGGAATTGAGGAATACTTAACTTCCAGGAAATATTGTTATCCGAAAAATGTTGTGGGCCTTGTTCACTTTATCCGTTTTACTAACGGACCGGTAAAAATACCGGATACGCAACCTATAACCAACTGCAGTACAACTGAACAACTGTAGCAAATGCATATAGATTTCCTACTGAACAAAATAATACGGCAAGTTTATTAGCCTTCGTGTATTTTTAATAAATAATTCGCAGTTTTCGTCGATCCGGAGTGTATGAAAACAAACCGTTGGTACACCATACCGAATTTTTTTACGATAGGTATAATTGTTCAAATACAATTTTTTACTGGATCCTATAATTTCACCGGGCAGTTGAGTGTTTAAGATCATTATTTTTCTTAGCTTAAGTTTTGGACTCCTTTGCCAACAATATACCATAAGTAGAAAACAATGAAGTCTTCGACTGCGTTTGCCCCAGGGTATCAAATATCTGGGGGCGATCCTGCTTCCAATGACAGCTATAATACTAGCAACGTCATATAACCAAAGATCTAAAAACTCCTCTCGACGACGAATGTGAATTGAATATTTTTTAAGAATGGAAAAATAAAATGCAATTTTAAATTGATTTCTGTATTTTTCCTCCTTCTTTGTCTATTTGCCTACATCTAATTACAAAGAATAACTTTTAAATTCCGGAATATTGATTTCAAAGATTAGTTAGAAATAATTTTATTATTTGTATTTGATTATTATTGACTTTGACAGATGGGTTACCCCTGATATTATGTAACGTTATCTAATCAATGCCTTTAATAAATTAAATATACATGATTAATTGTAATCTAATTACATATCAGTTTCAACAAACTAACCTTCAATTTGTGCATGTGTTGTTATCAAACAAATTTATATAAAAATGCTTTATGTAGGTCGAAAATTTTTATACATGGTGTCCCATGAGATGACAGAACTCCATGTAAAATATGTTCGTTAACGAACTACAGGACACATTTATATATTTAGTATTATTATCATTCATAATCATTAAACGACTTATTGGAAATAAATTGAAATTTGATAAATGCACAGTTGTTGGCGTTTTAAACAGGTTTGCAACACCCTTGAGTACTCAGGTCCATTGTTTGATGACGTAATGGCTTTTTATGGTGATCTAATATGTTTTATATTTTAATTTAACAAAAATAACAATAAAATAAGTACCCAGCACGCGTACTCTGTAACTTGATAGAAATAGAATAGAAATAGCAAAGAAAAGAAATTCCTTTTTATCGACAAATGCTACTCTCTGACTCTGACTTATTCCTGTAAACTCGAAAGAACCGAGTGCCATCTAACTTGAAAACATTTTCAGAATGCTTTTAATATTTACTTGCCAGTTACATGAATTATTTCCATTTCTGTGTTTTGGTTTAATGTTTTTTTATCCTGCCATTCTACACAGGGAAAAGAATTATTTTTACATTAAGCTCTAACAAGCATTGATTTTTTAGAGTTGAAATATTATGATATAGGTAACAACCTAAACTAAAGCATAAAATAATCATTATTTTTAACCAATCCGGAGCAAATTTTACCCATCTCAAGGTTTATTTTATAATTTTTTACAATTAGAGGTAGTTTTCACCCTTAAAACACAAAAAACGTTTAACAGCACGATATAGAAAATGAACTAGAAGGTAAAATGAGCATAATCTCAAATTTTTATGCAAATCAAACCATTTTTTAGCTTCATTTCATAATATGTCGACCACTGGGAAACCAATTTCTACCGATATCGACCACTTTAAGAATCGCCGGTATAGATGAAGCAAATAATATTGTAGAAATAATGCAATCCTCTCACAAAATATGGATAAGTAAAACCTAAATTTTAATTGGCTGAATTCATCCAAAGCCTGTCATCGTGTAGTTACTTCATATGGACTAAACAAAGTACTAGAATGTTGTAGTTGTAAATTTTCAATCGGTGCAATCTGTATTGTGGTTAAAGTTTGACGTTCCGTGAGAAAATATAAACAATATTAAAATCACTGTAAATGCTTAGACACAAGAATGGTTCAGTCTACAAAAAAAGTTTGGCTTAAACCAGCGGCTCTCAACCTGTGGTACATATTATTATTTGCGGTGGTATATTGGTCAAGTCTTTCCTGAAGAAATTTGAACTTGTGAAGTCAAGTCATGAAAATAACTAGGCTCAACATTTTCCAACACTGGAGAGTTTCGTTGTAGATAATGAAATTTATATCATTTCTGATGTACTGAATTTATCTATTAGTGGTTAATAACATTTTCTATTATTAACCTAGGTCAATAACAGACAAATTCAAATATTTTGCGAATTCAGAGATAGTAGTTCAACAAAAACTTGTGCAACGTGGAATCTCCAGATCTTCATGAGCGAATGAATGAAATATTCCGATTTCTCAGTTTTACCCACTTGTAACTTGGTTAAATATAATTTTTTTCATCCAGAAATGTACTGAACAATCGTCGAATGACCCAAATGTAATTGTCGTGAACACAGAACAAATGTCGTCAAAAAAAAACTAAGAGCGCGACAAATTTTTTACGTTCACGACAAATTCTCGACAATTATTCGACCATTATTGGAATAGGTTTCATCGATTTATTTGCAAATGGCTCTGCTAACTTTATAGGGGCTATTTGCTGCTTTAAATTACCTATCAAGATAAAATTATTTGAATAAACATGCCATTAGTTTAAAATTCGCGCTCAACCAAAAATGACATGACGGGTAAGTTCATAATATATCGAAAACTGACAGTGTACTTGTCAGTCAGGCGACGTGGTAAACGCTTCTCGTGGTGCGTTTGTGAATTATTTCCAATTTTTGTTCTAAATTTGGCTAGTAGTGGAAAAGTTTGTATATACACCATGGTGTTGAAGACATTCATAAGCCTCGCACCTTATTCCGCTCGGTCAATAATAATAGTCTTCACCACCTTGGTGTATAATATACTATTTTACTATTGCTGGATTTTATTTTATATCTGGGTTAAAATTTTAGCTTATGAATTACTTATTTAGATCTAGAGTCTATGAGTATTTTAGAATGTACTTGAAATTATGAAAAGGATTTTGTGGTACATTTCTCAAAAAGGTTGAGAGCCATTGGCTTAAACTATACCAGTACCGTATCCAATCGTATACTATAAAAAACCCAGAATTATGTGAAAAAAAATCTATTTTGTGAAATGGCATGTGATTCATTTTTACAACACTTGTTATTATTCAATTAATTTTTTATTGACTAATAACGGTAATCGACATTGCAAAATTGTTAATAGAAAACATTTAATATAATAGCAAACTAAGCCTACGTAATTCGTATTATTATTGTCTATTCTGGTGCGAACTAATTAAAAATAAAAGGCTGCAAGGTCGAATTTAAAAAGTCATCGATACATTGTGTGATTTAGTTGATTGATTAATGACTGTTATCGATTAGATAGTTCAAAAAGTCAACAGGTTATAATTTTGTAGATATCTAATGTTCCTATTAATATAATTATAGTGCCTTCGTATAACAACAAAGGCCCCGCATTTTTCTTTTGGCAAAGGGGCGTTCCGTCGAATCTTATACATTTTTCATCTTTAACACCCTGTATATCGCAAACTAGTCATAGGATTTAATTGTTCCCATGGACACTTTTGGTCAAGAACTCGAGGTTCTCATCTAGCTTTTCATTTCTAGTTCTATTGTGTACAACCTGTAAAGTATTATTTAATAAAACAAATTTTAAAACACCAGTACTAAATATTATATTTGTATAGGGTGTCCCGTAAATAAGTACCGTAAATTAGAGGCCTGATAGATCGTTAAGAAAATTTAAAATACCCAAATGAAACTTTTCTCTAAACTAAACTAAGTTTGTGAGAAGCTTATGGAATGGAAATAGAAATAAACCTTGGAAATGGTACAAAGATTCAAGTTTCTTGACTGTTGAGCACAATATATCATTTCGAATTATCTGCAAAAAGGGGCTTATACATAGTACGCTGTTTCAACCTGTACAGTAAACAAATATTAATCATTGGGGTAGAGTATTTGTAAAGATGGATTCATGCAAGAAAAAATTAAAACTAAGATTACTTTAAAAATACTAGATACTAAGAAGATAAAACCATGTTATTTTTCAATTTAAATTTCTTGCATGAGCATGTACCTGCAATGATGATGTTCATGCAAGAAACTAAGAAATTGAGATTTTAATTGAGAAAAAACAAGGTTTTATCTTCTTAGTTAAAGTTTTAAATTAATCTTAGTTTTAATTTCTTCTTGCATGAATCCACCTTAATATGTAGTATCTAATACTGTTCATACCTCAAGTGATAAGTGTGTGCTTTGATTCATTAGGGTTTTGAAGTATTTATATTTGGCAACGTCGTGTAATAAGAAAACAATAAGACAATATAAGTTGTACATTTCCCTAATTACTCCCATCACATGATTTGAAGTTCAATTTGTGATTAACTAAAATGGTCAAAGAATTACTTTCATGTCGTTGAATACCATTTTCATTGTTATCTGTAAAACTGGCGGCGTAACCGATGCCTATCACAGTATGAAGTATCACTATTATGCTGTAGTAAGAAAAGTTAGGTTGATTGGGAAATCTATCAGAAGAAAATTTGCACAATAATGGCAAATATTTTAGTTCTTCTCTAGACAATCGAATATCTTCAAATAGGCTCACTTGAACTTAAACTTTAATAGTTGAACCAGTGACTTTCCAAGCCAGGTGCAGAAGAAATACACATTTTATTTCATATCTTCTCAGGAGATGGAAGTACAAATTTAAAATTTTTTGTAGGTTATTTTCTCTTCAAAACATATTAACAGTATTAATCATGATAAATTCTAATAAGCCAGTGGCGTGGTGCGAAGGGTTCGTAAACTTTTATTGTACCATATTTTTGAAACACCTTGTATTTAGACCTTAAGACTTTTGTATTCAACTCTTTATTAAATTTCCTACTTACAAGATACTCTTTGTTGAACTCGATAGAACACTCCATTTTCAAGATTTTTCACTTTTAATTAAAGTGTTTATTCGTAAATAAATTTGTAATACCTACTTGAAGATCACTTACAAATAATTTAAGCCCAAACGTTTCTTAAGGGTTTGTAATTCAGAATTATTTAAGGAAAGATAAAGTGTTGAGAAAATATTTACGAATACTACAAATATATTGTTCAAAAACATTACAACTTAAAAAAGTGTCTTAGTGCAATGAAAAGTTTAAAATATTGAAAATGGAGTGTTCTATCGAGTTTAACAAAGAGTACCTTTTATATCGAAAAGTTAATGAAGAAGAGACTATACTGGCTGTTTCAAAAATATGGTACAATAAAAGTTTACGAAATCCTCGTACCACGTCACTGGCTTATTAGAATTTGACATAATTAATACTGTCGATGTGTTTTGAAGAGATAATAACCCACAAGAAATTTTAAATTTGTACTTTCATCCCTCGAAAAGATATGAAAAAAAATGTGTATTTCTTCTACACCTTTAAACAGCCTGTATCTCACAAACTTAGGTTAGAGAAAAGTTGCATTTGGGTAAGTATTTTAAATATTTCTTAACGATCTATCATGCCTCTAATTTACGGTACTTATTTACTGGACACCCTATATATATAAATTTTATGAAGTTCGTTGTGTAAATACTACCAACAATTTTGGTAAAACTAGTGTTGGGAGATACAAAACTTGTTAATTGAAAAAGCAATGTCGCTATTGACAGGCATAGAAAAGTTCAAGTGCACAAATACAACTCGGAACATAGGTGGTAGAATGTGGTCAGATGTTTTGTTGTCACACGGCTGACTCATCCGACTGTTGTAACTACTGAACGTGTTTGCATTTAAATCGGAGTGGATTGTATATGTATGATTACGACTTGTATACTGGGTGACTCAATTTGAAGAATGTGACAAAACCAGAACTATTTAGTCGTATATTTCTTAGTAGTAAAAAATATTCGGTTATAAACCTTAAAATATCAGACCTCGAAATTCATTTTATACGAGGAGTTATTGATATTTTGACTGGTTTAGTCGTTTTTTTTTATTTTTAGTAGTTAGTTTTATTCACAACTTCGTCTGTATGAAGTCTGTAATTCGTGAAGCTGATTTATAAAAATGAAATCTTCCATCCGGTAAAATTTACTTTATCTAAAAAAATAATTAAAGTCCTGTGCTCTCTGCTCCTTTTATTACAGTCATTATTCAATTTTGTTGCTAATGACAAATTACGTAATTTTACGCCTGAGCAGCAATTCTCTTATCGCTCATGAAAAGTATATTGTCAGATTTCGGTTTAGTACGGTTTTACGGTAGTAAAACAAAATAATTTATTTTATTACCCGATAAAATGAAAATCCTTTTAAATAAAATCCAAAATAAAGAGGCAGCTTGGGTACATATCTTTGCATTCTCATTGTAGAATCTTATTATCTACTCTTACACCCTTTGGAATCTTAACTGGAATTCACAGCACAGACTGTCGGTCACAGTTGTCGTATTTCCGGAATTCACGTACAAATCGCAAGATCAAATTGCTCTGTTGCGACTCACATATGCTGATAAAGTTGCAATTTTAAACGTCTAATAAAATGTCGACCATTCTCTTTTTACAACCAGGATAAAAAGTACAAACTTGCGCTTCCAAAAGATAGCGCACACTTGCACTTTTCAGATGAGCGAGCATTTTTTTATTTGCCCATAAAACAAAGTAACCAAAACGGTAGCTTAGATTAGATCGCCTAGATTTAAGATTTAATTAGTACTTAGAACTGTTGACGGCGGGAACG
>CAJUYG010006319.1:0-12348 GCA_910591675.1 Galerucella calmariensis
TAACGTTTAATCATTATTAACATACCTATTGTTGATAATCAAAACTCCATTTTTCAATTATAATCAATACATACTTGGGCTTTTCAAAGTTAAACGTGGCCATATCGAATGTTTTCAAATAGTAAATTTTGAATAAAATGGAGACGTCTATTGACAGTTGCTAAGATGTTGCTAGGGAAGCCGTGCGATTAACTTTACAGCTGTGCGTTTTTTTACAGTGCGTAATAGACGTCATTACATTGATACCGACTGTGTGTTATTGACTGATTACAGGGGGGGTCGTAGGTAAAATATTTCATTCTACAGTTTATATTAAGCTCTCTTCTATCTATGAATGAAATCAAGCGTGCGTCAAAGTTTCTTTCTGCTTAAGAACGCCAATAATGTCAAATTATGACAGCTCTCGGAAAACATCAACGCTGCAGTTGATTTTCAAGGCACAAAAGACGACTTTCGATATTTGTCGTAGGAAGAATATCCATATTATAAAAAGTGAGCCACTACAATCAAAGTGGCCATCCCAAAAATGTTAGAATTTTTTTTTCTGTAGCTATATTTTATGATGCCTGTCACATGAAATGATGTATAAATAATCGAAGGGTCTCTTTACACGAATTGAATTGGAGACCGCCTGCATAGTTCACATTTCATAAAATAATTGTCAATAATACAAATAAACAGAAACGCCGATACTTCATTTTACGTTGAACCAACCGTACCGTATGCCACGCTGCGCTTAAATAAGCGCAGCGAACTATCAGAGCTTAGTTTTAGACCATCAAGGGGAAGAAATCTGTTTGGAAGAGCTTGAAGAGCACGTTCGTAGGTCCCAGCTAAATAAAATATCAACAATCGCGTGAAATGGATTTGTTATTTCACTGGTGGCCTTTATTTACGCATTTGGTTTGTTATTTATGCTGTGGCTTGCGCTTTGCGCTTTTTTTTATCTTTTTGACAATGTGAATGCTTTACAAAATATATTATAAATTTATATTTGTTGGGAGAAAATATTTTGGTTAATTAGAAGATTTGTTGGGAGCTCTGCAGCACTGTAGCTCTTGTGTACTAGCCGCCACTTTCACCCAGAAACAGTTGAATATTATCAACAACCTCACAAATTTCATTAAACTTTAACCATGCACCACTCTCTAACGTTTCGAGTGACCCTACCCTGGTACCTTTTTATACAGCGGTGTCCCATCAAAACTTTCCAAAAATTCCTATTGCAGTATCACTCTTGCTTATGCAATTTATTGATTTGTTCATACGGTTCTGCCAAGTGATATGTGGAGGGGTTAGCTTATCTATATCCTCAGGCTGCATAAACGGAGCTCCCTAGGATCACACCACAGAATGTATTCAGCCGCTTCATCTTCTAGGCAGACACGGCACCCAGTGTTTTTCACCAGTCTACTTTGTCCATATTAGTGTGGATTTATGCAGCAACATTTAACAATTTTCAATTACCATTTAACAATTAACATTTATCAATTGAAAGTTAAACTACTCATTTCACTATGACTCCATTTATGCAGACAATTAACAATTATTATTCATCATTTAACAATTACGAAGTTGGCCAATTTTCAACTTTCTTGAACTAAATGGACCAAATTTTATCTAGTGCGCAACTACTACGCAGATCCTTACTTTTTTCATAGAAAAGCGGTTTTCTTAGGGTTATGTTGTGTGTTTGTTTATTTTCAAGTTATACTAATAAGAGAAAAAAAGTCTTTAATTCTACTATACACTTCAAAATTGTTCCAATGCACAAATAGACATGAAAATGTACGGTTATTGTAACTAGAACCTCGAGCTTGTGCGCATGCTTACTATTTTCTCCTAATTTATAATTGTGTTTGCATAAACGATGGCAGTTTTACTAATCGTTAAATGATAAATCTCAATTGTTAAATGCTAATTGATAATTGTTAAATGTTGCTGCATAAATCCACACTTACAGTGTATAGTCTGCATTAGATTCCAATTCCAGACCTGAACTTGTTTATTTAGGCTTTCACTGTGTTTTTTGTAGAAAACACATTTTTTAAACGCCAAGCTTATAGTTTGGCAAGTTTATCTGAAGCTACGCGGCATCGGTAAGAGGCGAGGAAACATGGCGCATATCTGTCATAAACGTACGGTACCTATTTTACCAAGTAAAATTGAAAATACAAAAGTCACTGACAGTACCAACGCCACGGGATGAATCAATATCAGTCAAGTGACGAAGTGAGAGCGCGCGCGCTTGCCAATAAGTAGTCAGCTGGTCAGGCCTTTCGATAAAAATCACCAATTATGTAATGGGCTCGTTTACTAAAATTTTAAACCATTTTTAACTGTCGTAAAACAAAGTACTAAGGATAAAACTATGATTCTAAAAATTTCATGTCAATAGAATATGCTGTTCTCCTAATACAACCAATTAAACAAGCATACCGTAGCGGGGCGAAGACTATAACTGTGACGTAACCGCATATGAAAATTAATGTGCACTAACATTACGCTTCTGACTGTAATGTGCCTTGTGTAGAATTAATTTATTTTGAATTACTTACAAAATTTTTGTGTTAATAAAATCAAATGTGTGGACCTAATTAAAAAAAAAGACTCATTAAATCTTCCAGAAGTGGACTTGCTAATAATTATTTTTTAAATTATAATTTTATACTATGTGACACATCGTTTTTGGCTAGAATGATGAAAAATGTCAATATTTCCATGCTCTCTCAAATGATATACAGGGTGATTACAGATGTTTTATTTTATTCCTGGTCTGGTGGACGAAGTTACGGAGATAACGCTACAGGTTACTCAGTAAAAAATTGCAATGTTTTTAACTGCAGACTGCCCAATTAAAAGAGCTTCTACAAATGATATTCATGATGAATGTGTTGTGGAAATTAAATCACCAATACTTATTTTGATAACGCAGGTAATATTGGTTCCAAATGTTTACATCAGATTCAAATGCACATGCACCTCGCTGGTAAAATTGGAATCAAATAAAATAATTTCTTTTAAAACATATAATATACGCCAGTTTTGTTGATGATCTAATGAAAAAGATAGCCTGTTGTTTGGAAAAAGCAGTATTTAATAAAATTCAATTTGTGAAGAACTGACCCATTATTTTATTGAATAATTTTGAACATTAATAACACCACAAGCTATAAGAACAATATTATCTTCCTTTTTTAAATAAATTTAGATTAATACAAGCGTGTTGTTTTCAATAACCCTCTCAATATGGATTCACAACGTATTTTATAAGGTAATTTAAGTCTTTTTATGCTTTTCTGCCATTCCATTTTTTTTGCATCCTCATTAATAGAAAAAGATGTTTTGTTAGATGTTTTAATCGTAGTGATTTTACATTCTAGAACCGCACAATATTTATAGATTTTTTTTCTCTGGTTCTGGTCCATTGAGTCGAATAGTTTGAATTATTCCACAAAAATAACACTGTTTAGAGTTTGCTAAAACGTATAATAAAAATTAATTATCATATAAGCAAGCAAAGTACTGTTACTAGCTAAGTAGTCATCCACACGAAAACCGTTCGGCGCGGTATCTATCCGCTCTCTGAACGAGAGATTTCATATCCGATGACGTCACGCCTGAAATTCGGAGAGGAGCACTGTTTAATGTTTATAGTTTTTTTAGGTGACTTAGGAGTCTCGCTGACGTCTAATTTTTTGCACAGAGCCTTATGATGTGCTCTTCCTAATTGTGATATAAAAAAATATGTAAATGAACCCATTCGGAGGGTGTGTCAATTATGGTTCTCGTACAACGCTGCCAGAGCTTGGAGAAGCCCATAACAAATTTGGAAAAGTGTTCATCTTTTAACATTCATAAATTGAAAAAATAATGTTAATAGGAAGGAAGCAAGCACATTAAAGAATTAACGTTCAATCATAATGTAATATTATAAAAAGTCCCTTTTCTAATTATTATCACTATATACTTAGCACTTTGACTTTTTCACAGTTAAACGTGGCAATATCGATTGTTTTGACTGCATTCCTTTCACGGTTTCAGATAAACTTGCCAAAGTATACCTGAAGTCTAGCATCTCATTCCTGTATGCATTTTGCTTTACAGTCCCTGCGGCCTAAGTTCATAAGTTAAGGGGTTCCACCTATTTTTTTTCTATTTTATTATATGGGTACCCAAAAAAGTTGTTTCAATTCGTCATTTTGCTAATTCCTCCGCCATTATAGGCGGGGCACACTATGATACTTTTTATCTATGATCTCTTACACACTTAACATTTTATTATTTGTGAATGTTTTATCCCTCCATATACTAATAAAATTTTATTATTGATTATTTCCCAACAGTATCTAATTCCTTTATTACTGCTCTTATCAGATTGGCTATATTATGTTTAAATAACTATAGACACATAATTCAAAACGTAATTCACTTAGTTTCATTCGACATAAGGAGTCGATAATTTTGTGCCAGTGTATCAAGAAAACGATGTTAGATAGTGCATTACAATAGTTGATTGAACAGAGTTAAATATGGACGGAGAGGGTATTATTGCGGTTCTAATAACCTATATGATATGTAGTTTACTATGGGCTGTTTATAACTGCGTTGTTAATTATCTCACTTTAAAAAGGATTCCTGGAGACGGGAAGTATTATATGCTGAATTGTTTGAGTAGTGCTATGACTCTTAAGTGCATCCAAAGGAACTTCGAATTAGCTGTCTTGAAAAATAATCAAAATCAGTTCAAGTCTATACCAACTGTTCAAGTTGTTCAGAGTACTGTTAACAGAGAAAATGGGAAAGTTGAAGGCGAGGATATATATGAAGATTTTGAAAATTATTACTCCAGACCTCCTGTCGAAGGAGATCAGAAATTTTAAATTGTGAGGTTATGTTTAGTTAGTTTTATTAAAATGCTGAAGTGGTAGAACTTCCTTTCTGTGTTACCAGGTTTTTTTTTGGTACTTAGATACACTGTCCGTCAAATGAGCAGAACTGTCGTTATGAGTGTTATAAAAATCCATAGCTATTTGAAGAAAACCACACTCTAAGAAACTAAACGTCAGAAGATCCAATGATTGGTCTCTTGTTCATCCAGAATATTTAAACAGTTAAATGTATTCTGATATGCTGAAAAACACTATTTGTTGCCGCGAGACGAGAGATAGCCTTCTCTCGTGATGTATTTAAGTTAGGTTCTATGACATTTGAGTTACATTGTGTACTATACATGATAAATATGACAGAACCTATTCTAAATGCGTTGAAACTTTGCTTGGTATAGGGCATGTCCACACAGTTGACAGTTGACAGTTGACATTACCTTGGTGGTAAAACAATGAACAATAAACACGATCAATAATTATCAAACAACAAACAACTATTAACATATATTATATATTATCAAATATGCAAGCTAAACAATTAGGATAACTTTAAAAGTACACTGAAGCAAAACCAACTCGATCTATCATTATAAATCAGCATAACCTCACTATTAAGTACCAGGTGCTCTGAACGCTTTGTTTATTGTTTTACCACGCCAGGCTGTTGTCAAAACAGCTTGTGACGTCACGTGGACATGCCCTATTTACTATGATTTTGACCACCACTAACTATCACGAGAAAACATGATATTTTTGTTTCACACCTAATTAATTTTTAATTTTCAGTGTTTTGACGTGTCTAAGCATAATTATTGTGTTTGTTATTTAAAATCCGTTTCACTTGGGAGTGACCCACTTAAAGTTGCAGTCGTATGCGCGAACTTATTTTCCAAACTATCACCATATCGTAATATTGACATTTGGCTTCAAATCATCAGTGTGACGCTTTCGAATTTCGTAGTTTGACACAAAATAAGAACTTGTCAGACTTAAGGTCAATAATTTTTGCTCTGACACCAACAAGTTTTTTAGGAGACAATCTAAGATTAAATAAACCACACAACTCTCACAGATAAACTAGCTAAATGCTTCAAAATATTATAAAATCAAAAATATTCTACAATAACAGTAACTGATTGCTTCAATTACAACCTCAACTGTCAATAATAAAGTAGCTGTCGGCATGAAACATAGTTTATAACGCCAATGGCATAGAAAGGTCGCTACCATGCGACATAGATTAACAAGACCGATTTTGGTTTCTGCGCAAGACAGTTGGCAAACTTCAATTGGATTCTTCTCATGTGAAACGGAGTCTACATAAGCAACTGTCATGATATTGTATATTTGTAAATATCAATAAAGTTTTTCCTATCTTTCTTTATACCACACTTAATTTTTTATCTTCTGTAAGTTCCTTGTGGCATTACTTATTCTTTTTTCTTATTCTTTTGGGAATCAAACCACAATAATGTTTTTTATTTTTTATTTCGACGTTTCGGTAGCGTTCCAGCTACCGTTGTCAAGATTTACTAGCAATAAAATTGATAAAATAATTTTTGGTCCCTATCTGACACAACGAAAAAATATGACAACTAGACAATCAATAATATTTTGAAGTTTAAGACTACAAAACTCTGTTGTCAAATTTTATTAAGGTCCATTCATAGAAGATCACACCTCTGGTAAAATGTGAAATAGAATATTTCATTTTATGACATTCTAACGATATGATAGTCTACTAGAAATGGAAGTGAAGTGATGTGCTCGTTCCAGGAACGGTTTTTTTTATTGGGATAGCGCTTTTTTTAGCTTATTTTGGAAAATCAAAGATAGTGCTTTGATACGACTAAATGCAGATAAATGTGTAGCTAATATTTCAGCCGAATGTAGTCAAATTTGGTTACCAATGTTAGAAAGAGAAATTTCCAATAATCAATTACCTGCGTAATCAGGATAGCATCATAAGTTTTTATCCAGGTTTTCTTATGATTTATCATTGGAATAGTTGTTAATCGATACACACTTCAATACACAAAATCACCAAACTGAGTTATACATGTTTTGAAAACAAAAATGATCATACACAAAAAAGTAACAACAAACGCGTTTTATTAACAACATTTCCAAAATAAGCTAAAAAAAGCGCTATCCCAATAAAAAAACTGTTCCTGGAACGTGCACTTCACTGGATTCCATTTCTAGTAGAATATCATATCGTTAGAATGTCATAAAATAAAATATTTTATTTCACATTTCACCAGAGGTGTGATCTACTATGAATGGACCTTAATAAAATTTGACAACAAAGTTTTGTAGTCTTAAACTTCAAAATATTATTGATTGTCTAGTTGTCATATTTTTTCGTTGTGTCAGATAGGGACCAAAAATTATTTTATAAATTTTATTGCTAGTTAATCTTGACAACGGTAGCTGGAACGCTACCGACACGTCGAAACAAAAAATAAAAAACATAATTGTGTTTTGATTCCCAAAAGAATAAGAAAAAAGAATAATTTTTTATATTTCTCATTATTCAGTCTATAGGCATGCAATTTAAGAAAATATGGCAAAACATTGTGATCGCTTATAGGAAACAAGCACTCGTTGAATTCAATAATTAAACTATCAGATAATGAAAATGAAATTATTGTTTTTGTGAAGCGAATTATCTTCATTGTAATGAATCACATTAGAAATTTTAAATAGCCCATAAACTTAATAACATTTCTTATAATCGTCTACCTTTAGAAGTTTTCAACAAACATAAGATAAAAGCGACTCATTTCTCGCATTAATTCTTAACAATTCGACAATACCGGCAACATGACGATGGTAATTGGGTTAGATAGATTGAATTACCAGTAATTACCGCGTTTAAATTTAAATTTGTACCGTCAACGAAACACAACTGTGCATCGAACCAGAAGAGAAACGGATAAAGCATAATTCTCGCTCATTAAACAACGCGAATCAACAACTTCGGTCGAAACACAGTGAGTAAAATGTATAGCCGACGTTTCTGCCTACCTACTCTTCAATATTGATTAGTACTGTAAATCCTCGACCGCTCTGCATAAACTTAACACGCACGTAGGGAAGGTGTTAAATTTGTCTGTTACTAATTGTTGTCGGTTATATATTTTAGAGACAAAATTTAATCCAACTACAAAAATAATCAATCAATAAATAGTTTTACATCAAAGAACATCCTTATCATTTCGTACAGTTGAAATACCTTAATGATATAATATGTTTCCAAATTCATGCAAAATAATTCGGGAGGTGATTGCCCCTATTGATTTATGAGAGGTTTTGCTTATAACAGAATTTTTTCAACCCTCTCTACCTTCATATCACCTATTAGAGATTATTAACCACCAATATTCATAACTTGTCATACTATCTCCACTTTTGAAACCTTCTTTATTTTACTGATGATTATAAGAATTTTTATTTAGTGAAAATAAAAAATATTGCAAGGTTTTCACCTTGTAGTGCAATTTTCAGACCTGATCATAGTTTTACGCGAACTAGTTTAGTTGAATCCAGAGTTTTCGTAGGAGCTTTATCACCCAGCAGCTAACTAGGCTCCTCAATTTGCTAATCTTGATGTAAATAAGGAATTATTTTCAAGTGGACTGCTAAACTACAAAGGACATAACCAGAGCTGCCAAACTTTGGAGTATGGATAACACTTCACGAAATTTGATTGGAATTTACTAATGCCACAGAATGGGCTATTCCAGAATGCCGTCACTGACAGGTCGGCCATCTTGTTCTGTAGGATATGTCATATTCTATTTAATTATTTCAACAACTTTAATGAGTAATAATTCTTCAAATTATCTAAAATGCCATCGGTTTGTAGTGTTTTTGAGTGTGGAAGGCGGGAGATGAGGAATATTTTTCCGCTTTCCGGCTGTTTTAACCCTAAGAGTCACTTCTTCGATTGATCTATAGGAGTCTATTTGGCTATTTAAATAAAATATATATTTTTGCGCGATCGATCTGTTTTGTTTATTTACAGCATCGGTTGTCAGGACGGTAGGTTGTGTTTACTGGTTTCTAAGCCTAGCACGCCGGTAAGTGATTTATTTACCGCTTAGACGTTGGTAAGTAATTTACTTACCGACGTCTTAGTCCTACATACATTTAAGTGGTCCTGAATAATATCATTACTTTATTCATCACACAAAAGGAACAAAAAAATGAGAAGATTTATATTTTTTAATGAACAGAACCGAACAGAACAATATAAAAAGTAATAAATAGCATAAAATCAATTTCACCAGAATGCAAATTATCTTTTTGCGCGATCGATCTTTTTTGTTTATTTACAGCATCGGTTGTCAGGACGGTAGGTTGTGTTTACTGGTTTCTAAGTCTAAAACGTCGGTAAGTGATTTCTTTACCGTTCAGACGTCGGTAAGTGAATCACTCACCGACCCTACATACATTTATTAGTGGTCCCGAATAATATATTAAGTACTTCATTCATTACACAAAAGGAACTAAGAAAATAAGAAGATTTATATTTTTTTAATGAACAGAACCGAACAGAACAATATAAAAAGTGATAAATAGCATGAAAACAATTTCACCAAAATGCAAATTATATTTTAAACTGATGGAGAAGTATAAATGTCACTTTTGACATTTCGTTCATTCCGAGGAAATTTAAATTATTTCATTCGAAATTTATTCCAATACTATCCCGCAAAACATGGTATAAGCATCTTGAACGTTGAGGGGAATACCGGTCTCCAGCAAAATTGGACGTTTCGCTACGCTCAGCCTCCAAACATTGCTGTCGACCGGTAAACAACCCTCACCGTTCTTGATACTCAGGCCCGGTTTATCAATATCAATTTATCCACCAGTTAATGCTTAACTACCAGTTATTTTGGAAAGGTCGGTTTATCAACAACAGGATAACTTTATCCGGCAGATAAAATGTCGAATACTTATCTTTCAGTTTCAACTGGCGGATAGATCGATATCTAGAGGTTAAGGTCTATTACATAACCTCACTTTATTCGGTAGAGTTGTTGTGTTTTGATTTCGTTGTGTCAAATTTACTTGGGCCATGAGTAAATTAAAAAATGGAAAGTACTAGTACTACTAAGAAGAGAGGATGCAATTTCACAACAGAGGAGAGAAATTTGCTTCTAAAAATTTCAAATAAACATAAAAATGTAATAGAAAATAAAAAACAGCCTCGAAATCACAAGAGGAGGCTTGGATGCAGGGGGAAGCAGCAGTTCGACATTCAAGTAGTTCCTCAATCAGTTCTAATATTGCTAGAACAGTCTCTTTTGTCATCCTTAATCTTGCATGAAAATCCTGGTCATCCCACTTTTCGAAGTTCTTTCTTTCTTTCGTACTCAAGAGCTTGCACAATATTCTCGTCCTTGTCGCTATCCAGAATATAATCATTCAGAAAATTCATACTCATCAACAACCAAAAAATCTTCAAGAAAGAAAAATAAAAACACATAAACCTTTGTATAAACATTCACCAATAACCTAACAAAAATATCAATTGATGTGACATGACCTTGTTCTTATTACAACCAATGAGATTGCTTACATTCATTCGTCAGCATTGCCAACTTTCTTTATCTGTTAGTTAACAAACTAGAGAATAAAAACGAATTGATCAACCGCTTCCAAACAAACTGGAACTTTATCTGCTAGTTACTTTTATCTGACGGATACTTAACTGATGGATAATATTGGCTATTGATAAACCGGGCCTCAATATACTATACATTGACATTGTTTTACAAAGTCTGTCTGTCTAACTTACTGACTTACATCACATGCCAAGACACACAAGCTTCAGTTCTAACTGATCGGTTGTACTCCAGAACAATATGACCTACTTGTAAAAGTCAGCTTCGTTCTTATTGAAAGAAGCTTCGATTACTGGGTGGTTATTGTTTATTGTCACATGGAAGTGAGTGGCACAAAAATCTCTAGAATGGTGTGTAACCTCACCAGGACAGAGACAGGCGAAACGTTCGGAGGACGCTCGCCAACTTTTACAGCAGACCTATCAAACAAAGACAGATAAACTGTCAAAGCCGTAGAACCGTAGAAGGTATGTACCACATGTACTGTAAGCTTAACAGGCACGGAAAGCTGATGGGGTTGACAGACGAAGCCATGATTCTGTTAATGAGAGGAGGAAACTGCTGAGATTAGAGGAGGAAACTGCTGAGCCATACTATGTCACTGCGATTGCCAGGCAGTTTCTTGTACGATAGGAAGCAACGACAAAAAATGAAATGAAAGATTCAGTCTCGAGTCTAATTGGCTATGTAAAAAAAGTCGGGCTGGAGAATGTAATCTAGATTCAGAGGACCACAATAAAGTTGATAGATTAGAAAATGTCGAAGTGAAATATACCGATGAGCCACCTCATCATATTTAATATAATCTATGGTTGCTTTGTGGAAAGTAGACATTCCAATCAACTTGCCATGCCTTTCAATGTACGTGAATTAAGTTATCACTTCACTTTATCGTTTCATGTGTGTAGCTTTGCTATTTATTTGCAATATAATAATATAATAATAATTTATTTGCCTCAGTTACAGTTACAATAATTACAATATGTATTTAAAAAGATACAAGCATATAAAAATAAGTTTAGTTAATAAGTAGTCACCCATTTTCATCGCAAAAAGAGCAGTACATTCACAAAAGCCATGCTTGTGCGTGAATGCGGTAGTTCATTTATTATGAAAAATAGATGTACAAAAATAGAAAAGCAATCAGTCACTAGAACAAATCTTAAGTATATATGAGTACATTTTAAAAAAATTGAAATATAAAGTCGCGTCCACATTATGTCGAATGATGTCGATCGACAAAGTCGATCCAGTGAGGATGGTCGCCCGACATTGTCGATCCGTAATGTGGACGCAGTTTTACAATAGTCGATTGTCGATCGACCATGTCGATCGACACCATTCGACATAATGTGGATGCGTGAAACATATAGAATATAAAACGACAATACAAATGTAAGTAGCATCAGTTAAAATATTAAAAATACAAAAAGTGTTTTTTTAAGTTTCATAAATCACAATAAGATTGACAGACTATAAAAACTTTCATTTCGTGAAGAAATAAAATTTTGCATTGTATCAGCCGGATAAGATTGGATCCAATTTTTTTTTTTTTTTGAATAAACTTGAAGAGTTAATTTTTTTCAAATCAGATGGTAATTGATTATATAACTTTGGAGCCAGGTATGTGGAACATTTTTTATCTATAGCTTTTTTCATTAAGGGTATTACGGCAGCACTTTCCTTATATATAGTTGGATAGTCATGCTGAATTGTCTTTAGAGTGGCTTTGTCCTTATGTTGCTTTAGTAAAATGACTTTAACATATAATTGGCAGATGTTAAATACTTCAGTTTCTTGGTAGAGGTAGGGTAGGTTCT
>CAJUYG010006320.1:0-12347 GCA_910591675.1 Galerucella calmariensis
TAATTAGGGTTTATTACTCCTCGTACTTTTTGTACATACTATAAATACGACAATATTACAGGAAACTGTAATAATACGTTATTGACTTTTTTTACAGTACAACTTACAATGTGAAGAAAACCTTTGGAAATTATCGATGGTTGGTACAGTTAACGGTTTCGGACAATTCGTTGGACTTTTCATCGGCGGATTTGTATCTGATAAGTAAATATTTACTTAATGCTAGGCAATAGAAGGATATTTTGTACATCCCTTGAAAATTGTTTATAGGTATGGACGAAAGTTTCTATTAATTTGGGGAATGTTAATTTGTGCAGCTTTTGGTCTTTTGAGAACACTAATGCCAACTTACGGACTTTTTTTACTTTTCGAATTCCTAGATGCAGGGTTCGGTGCAGGAACTTATATTTGTGGATTCGTATTAGGCGTCGAATTGGTCGGACCAGAAAAGAGAGTATTAACCGGAATTTTATTAAGTTCGGCGTATCCTGTTGGTGAAATGTTTACCGCTGTTGCTGCTTGGAGTGTTCAATCGTGGAGGTAAGATAAATTTAAAATCATTCAACAATCTTCTAATATTCTCATTTTTATTATTTAAAGAGAAATTATTTTTATATTATATACGCCAATATTACTATTGGTATCGTACATATGGATAGTACCCGAATCAGTACGTTGGCTTTTATCAAGAGGAAGAACTGAAGAAGCTAAATATATATTGAGAAAGGCAGCCAAATGTAACGGTAAAGATTTACCTGAAGCTGCTTTAGATAAATTAGGTCGTATTGAAACTTCTGAGAATGTCAAAAAGAGCGAAGTATTAAAAGCCTTGAAGTCTAGGATACTTGCTGTAAGGTAATTTACATACATTTTTAAAATTTCGGCATGTATGTTATCAATAATGTAGATATCCGTAGATATTTGCCACTAAATAACGTCACTAATTTAAATAAAGGTGATACCACTTCATTTTTCTACTACTATGCCAAGTACCGGAAATTGGCATATGAAACTTAAAATATGTATCATTCATACAAAGAACTCTACTAGTTATCAATTATCAGTTATCAATTAGTTATCAAATTAAAATATAACACAAAAAACAAAATCACAAATGAGTAACCAAATATGGAATATAAGCATAAATCAACATAACAATAACAAAAATGGATATTAATATCTTTGAGATCATTTAAATAAATATAATATATTGTAATAAATGGAAGAAGTTGCAGAAGTCACAGATCCAAGTATCAAACTCTGGACCCGCACAATCATAATGTGCCCAGAGCCCACACATCAAGCATTTAATTTAATATTCCATAATTAGACACCGACGACTGTCCATATTTGGATTTTTATACTAGTTCAAACTCTTCTAAATATTTTTTAAAGTCACAATATTTTACTGACAAAAGATCACAAAATGGTGAAATAAACATAATACCGATATACTAAATAGTATAACACTCACGTACACAAACATAACAGCTGGCAATACTCGTTTATTACTTACCTTTAAGATTTTCTGCACGGCAACAAAACAAAACACGCCTGCCACATGTGAAGCATTCTCGCAATTGACTCGATGGCGTGGGTGCGATAGTTAGTAGACCGAATGAAACAGAAGATTGTCGAGTGTTGCGTTTCATACTTATAGTGTTAGAGAAATGAAGGCATTCCATATTAGGATACTATTCCATATTCGGTGACTTTCCTCTAGTAATGTTTTTTTTTCTATTTACTCAAAGATATGTTATTAGAATTAACATAGACGTTGAACATTACCTATGGACAAATTCAAGGTATAATATTACCCAAGTAGACAATATAAAGTATAAAGAGCAAAACTGAAATTTTTGATTTTTTGCAATTTTATACACATTTAATTTAATAACAGGTTTTGAAAATTACCTAGTTTATTTTCATTTTCTTTACATAATACAACAATATAATAATATATGATTTAACGATAAAAAAATTATGAATTATACAGCTTAATATTGTTTTTATGAACTTCTCCATCTTTATCTCCAATTTTTATCTACCTACTTATGATTTTCCGATTTTTTGTGCATAAGGTAATCCATATGGTTTGATATAAACTGGATTTGAATCGTTGTTTAGATGTATTGTTTGTTTATAAACGTTAGTCTCTGAATGAAAAACATCTGCATATTTTCCACAAATTTTGTGAATAGATATATTTTCTTCTTCACTTAATCCAGTAGCATTTATCATACCTAATAATTTATCTAAACGGTCAACTGTAGTGATGAGCAAAGCAAGACCAAGACCAAGACTCGAATAGTCTCGGTCTTGGTCTTGGTCTTGCTTATTCAGTCTTAGTCTTGCTCAAATCTGTCTGGTCTCGGTCTTGGTCTTGCTGTATTTTGTTTAGTCTTGGTCTAGCCATAATTTCTTAACGAATATTTTTCAAAACATTTTGTGAACATTTTATTTTTATGCAAGAAACATTTTTAAACCTAAATTTACTATATTTGAATTAAAAAAAGTACATTAAGACATTATTATCATGTACGTCGCGATATGAGCTTGTCACAACTTGTCAAGAGAATGATTCTCTAGTTCAAAATATATTTATGAAAACTCAAGAACCTACCCTTTTCCAACGCATAAATTGACCTTTTAGCAAAAAAAATCCTTGAATCCTTTGGATTTTAGCCATGTGTTAACAACCAGACATTGGGACAAAGACTATGTACTCTTCGAACATTTTTGTAGACCCATTCTTTTAAACAGTGATTTCTTTGTTTTTTCATCTATATCGTGAAAATCTAGTGAAGAAAATTGACAATTCGACATGCCAACTTATATTGTACCAAGAAAAGCATATGTTGACGCTGTTACAAATATTTTATCTCATATAGTTACCTACTGTGAAAAAGAATTTTTGGTCGAGTCTTGCGTATTTAGTCTTGGTCTTGCATAGTCGGTCTTGGTATTAGTCTTGTTCTTGTTCATTCTGTCTTGGTCTTGGTCTTGCGGGTCGAAGAATGGTTTTGGTCTGCTTTTTCGCAAGACCAAGACCAAGACCAAGACCAATTTTGCTCATTACTAGTCAACTGATAAAGGAATATCTCCGAATTCATGAATGTCAAAATTCGAAACATTTTCTAATTTAAGTGTTTTGCCGATTTTTTTTTATATTTTTTTTAGGTTAATACTATGTGCGTTTTGTTGGATTGTTTGTACCTTTCAATTTTATGGATTGACTTTGAACTCGGTTACTTTAATAGATGGAAATAGCTATGTAGATTTCATGTTGACATCCTTAATCGAAATACCTGCTTATATATCTTGCCGCTACATGCTAGATCTTCTCGGGCGAAAAAAATCTTTGAGTGGATCTTACTTTATTACTGGATTGGCTACAATTGGCTATTTAATCGTTCCTGAAGGTTAGTAAAATTCAAAGAAGTAGACTTTTTGGTTTAATGCGTTTGGTTATAGATTCTCGAGCTGGAAGTTTGGCGATTTATTTACTAGGAAAATTCGGAGCTACTTGTGCTTTTACTGTCCTATACGTTCATACCAGCGAAATGTTCCCAACAAATATGAGGCATACTTTTATGGGAACTTGTTCGATGCTGGGAAGAATTGGATCTATGATATCTCCGCAAACTTCTCTTTTGGTAAACTTTTACATTTTTGTTGTTGTAATGCAATTAACATTATACATTTTAGGCTCAAATATGGAGTCCATTACCTTATATAACTTTCACTTCCACCGCTTGGTTGGCTGCTCTTCTCACACTCAGTTTTCCGGAAACGTCAAATATTAAACTACCGGATACGGTAGAAGAAGCTGAAAATATTTCAAAATCGAAAGGGAAATCAAAAGACATAGACGTGACTTTATCGTGAGTTGTAGGGAAATGAATAAGTACCTGCTTCTGTCATCTAAGGATACATAGTGGTTCCAAAAAACTAATATTTAAAGTGTCTTCTACACTTTATAACCTAGATACAGATCAATTTTGTCTATTTTTTCGGACCTCACAACTTCCGAATTACCTTGTGTATTATTTTGAAATTTGGTGCAGGTAATAACCATTACCGGGAAATTTCATCAAGAATCACCAAAAAGATTATCCAGGTCCGGCTTGACAACAAAATTAAAAAGTCGTCTTTCCCAAAAACAATACCCTATGTATAGATTAGTTATTTCCAGACGTTTTTAGTTACCTTAACGTTAAGTGCATAGTTTCCACATTATACACCTCCTTATACAGGATGTTCTAAGTATTTGAATTATATTGAATGTGAAGGTCCTAAGTACGGCCCTGTTTTCATATTTTCAGTGGTCTATGCTTGTCAACATACAAACTCAATTGAAATTCCAGGCTGCTGGTTATCCAAAAGGCCGCCGCAGAATAGAATATATCAGTGGCGCCGTACCCAATTTAAATTAGGATAAAACTATTTCTATAAAATGGAATTAATATTTTTAATAACTTAAAATTTAGTAGAATAGAAGATATTGTAAGTAACAAGTGTATTATAAAATGATATAAAAGCTAGAAGCTTTTTAAATAATAATGATATGCTGAAAATAAATTTGATATATTTGTTTATAAACTAAAAAATCAAAATGTCAAGTGAAAATTTAGGTTAGGAACAACTACGTGTATTTTTTGAAATTTTCAACATAAAGACCAATATTCACATCTGTAGATTATAATTATTATAAAAAGGTAGATCGTGTCGCGGGACACACGGTAGGAACTTTAGTTCCTTTTAAGCAAAAGTTATGTAATTCATCTGACGTGCTAGATAAACAATTTGCATATTCTTTGGTGGTTGAGTAGTAAGCACACCAGACTCTCACGCGGTAAACCCGGGTTCGATTCCCCGCGAGAAATTTTTTTTTATTGTTAATTTTATTTTTAAATAATCATTCTGCTTGATATTAATAACGACAACAGGTAGACGTTTGAAATATTCAGCAGAATATTCATTATTATAGATAATGGTACGGTACCCTCCATGAGGGTGTCCGACTGGCAACATCTACTTATAACAGCATCGTATATTTAAAAAAGAAAACCGTAGCATTATACAAATTGGACATTCGTTTACCACAAAATTAGTGGAAACATAAAATTGAATTGTTAAATTTTTAATTTGAAGTTATATTACAGTTTATAGAAATTTTTATTTTCTAGATTTTTTCCTAAGTGGGTCGTAGAAAAAATATGCTGCTCGACTCGTGTGGATTGTCCATATCGCACTTGAACGATTGAGCACTCCGCCTACGGCGTCGTGCTCCATCTTCGTCCTCGTGCGATATGGCCATCATATCCACACTAGTTGCACAAACTACAATTTCTTTCAAAATATGCCCCTTTACATTTAAAAACTACCTGCCAAATGTCAAATCAATTTATCCATCCATTTTAAAGTTATCGAATTAAAACATTCAAGTTTTCAAAATTTCAACACCCTGTATTTCGAAAAGTAGCTAGACCCCTTAATCGCGCAAAAAAATTTATGGAAATAATAGTAAAAATTTATCCGAACAAATTCAAGTAGATCACTAGCACTGCGAATACCAGCTTTCCATAGAATTTCAATATAGCATCGGTGGATCGGTGGTTCAGTGGTTAGAATGCTCGCATTGCACGCGGGCGGTCCGGGTTCGAATCCGGGTAGGAGCATATTTATTATTATGAATCGCTGCTTCATAAACGAGAGAGAGACTAAGGAGGCACAAGCTCGCAAAAGCAAGGCAAATAACGAAGCAATGTAACATAACGTAGCGTAACGTAACGCGTAACGGTCAGATCTTTTGCGTCGCGACCATTGGTCGCTCAAACATAACCTGGCGTAAAGAACTAAAGTTCCAATAATATAAACTCACCGATGAAAAATAATTTTCAAAGCATCGTTTTCAGCAGTCTTTGAACGTCCACAAGCACTACAACTAACCATTGTCAAAATAGCTATTTATACAACTAGTTGACAAAATGAAAGTGTTTTTGCACTGGATGTGAGGAGCAACAAATCGTGTGCAAAAAACATGGCGTTTTGCATCGTGTTTATATACAAGATTTTTTGTAATTCAGTTGCGAAAATAAAAAAAGAAAATTTTTATTACGTTTCATTGAAATTTTAAATACTATCAAAGCCATGCTTGTTTGTTTCTATGGAGATAACCATTACAACAATGATCAAAATCTCAAATATATTTGTCAAAATAACCACATTTATTTGTTAATTCTGTCCATTCTGTCTTTGAAAATGGGCGAATCTGAAGAGTCCCTACCTTCAGACGCTGAAGAAGTTGCAAAAGCTGTTGTAGCAAATTTGCTGCCAAGTAAGTCAAAAGCAGCATATGAAACAGCCTATTCTAACTTCCAAAAGTGAAGTGAAGAAGATAAATACTGAAAAAACGGTATCAGAAAAGGTTCTTCTTGCTTCTTTCTCATACAAAGCCAAAATATTCCAACCGTCGACGATGTGGAGTCACTAGGTATTCGATGTTACGAACAACAATCTATGTCAATAAAAATGTGAATATCAGTAAGTTTACAAATTTGATCGCTTTTTTGAAAAGGAATGCGTAAGGATATCGGCCAAAAAAATCAAAAACATTTAGTAAGGAGGATTTCAGAAGATTTTGAATAGAAGCTGATGATCACATTTATTTAGGTTTGAAAGTAATTTTTATAGTTGGAATAGCAGGAGGTTGCCGAAGAAATGAATTACTAAATATGCGAACCGAGGATGTTAGCGACTGCGGTTCTTTTATTAAAATAAGCATTCCAGATACGAAGACAAAAATTTGAGAGAATTTTTACAATAACCGAAGGTGATGTTGATGGAATTAATCTGATTGCATTAGTCCGGAAAAACATTCAAATGCGTCCAAACCATGTAAAAAATAATCGTTTTTTCCTCGGATATCGAAACGGAAAATGCAATATTCAACCTGTTGGCATCAACACATTTTCTGACACCCCCAAAAAAAGCAACATTCCTTGGCTTGCAAAATCCTAAATTATACACTAGCCATGCATTTCGCAGATCGTCCAACGCTGCTGCTGAAAATTATATTGACGAATCTATCAATAATAAAAGAAAAACAGCTGTGAAGATACTTCGGCAAAATACATTGACAAAAATATCGACAATATCGCAGTTCCGAAACAAAGTAGGTACATCGACAAGCATGTCTACAAGTAATGAACAAAAGGCAGCAGTATTTCGTGGCAATACGTTTCAAAACTGTACGTTTAATATTTATAATAAATTACAGTGATTTCTCAATGAAAATATCATAATATGTAGTTGTCTAATTAATTTCATAATAAATCTAGGTATTCTTAGTGAAAATAAATGGATTTGTTGTCCCTGAGTGACAAAATGAAACCACATTTTGCAACTAAAATGAGTGTCAAAATGATGACATTTCGTAAGTGAATTGCAAAAACTATATGTATATCACTGAGAGTATTTGTAACTATTGTTAATGTGATGACCTATATTTTTAATCCCTTTGAAAGTAAAAGCCGCCAAATGGTGTGCATACATTTTTTTTATAAATTCGAATATTGTGAAATAATGCTTTTCAAATGTAATTCAAATTAATATAGTGGATTAAAATTAACCTGCATACAATTTGTAATACAATTCAAGGTCATCACATTAACATTAGTTACACTATAACTGAAAAACTAACTTAACCTTAGAAACTCCTATTATAAACTAAAACATCTGAGTTAGTAATAATCGGCAAAATATAACATAAAAACCAGCTTTTAAACAGCGACCAAACAAATAATAAGTCATAAAATGGTTATCCAAAATGGCCGACTTTGTCTCTTTTATTTATTATGGGAGATGTAGCACACGCTCCTTCCTTACTACTTTATGTTCTAAGGTTGCACCAAAATAGAACTGGTCCTAATTTCATGCCATAAGTAGCAGCAACTTGGTAAATTTTTTAGTGACTTTTTTTACGCAAACCTAAAACTTCTGTTGGTATAAGTGAATGAAATGTCAGTTACGAGATTATCTTTGTATCTGCTTTGTATGTTATTTATTTCTCCATGTTATGTTATTAGATTCTTTATTCTTTATTCTCCTAAAAAGCTGTTGCTTTTGTGGATTGTGTATGAAGAATTGAAATTAAATCAATAAGAATGAGTCAGGATTGGGATAGAAACTCGACAAAAATCTTAATAGCAGTTTACGAAACGCAGGTAAATCTGTATAAAACAAATCACATCAATTACAAATTAAAAAACAAAGGATTAGACTCCATAAATGAGATTAAAAAAGCTTTGTTTATGATGTTCTCGTTGAGGAAATTAATAAGAAAATTCACCATATAGGAACCCAATTTATGACTATTTTGAATATTGGCAACAATATAGTATTTCCCTGAGAAATTGCTGCAATAGTATAGACATGGTGTGAACGCTCATGCAACTTTGATAGGAAACGAGTTGCGGCGAGAAGTTGCTGCAATTGAGTTCTGCTGCAATTTTTATTAACGATCAATTATATTTCCTAAACTATTTCTCATTTATTTCAACCATAATCATTGTTGCTTAATATCGTTATTGTTACGAATTTTATCTCGTTTTATGAGGATCTACTTTTTTTATCACTTTGAACAATTGTTTTGCTAGTTTGAAATCCACTTTTATTTATATACAGATCAAGCATAATACCTATTATACTATTATACACTTGTAAATAAAGAAAATAAATATATTGTAAATATACCAAATAAATTTTTCTTATAACTATCTAGAGTTTAAAACATTTCTAAAAAAACTCTAAAAATTATGTTTTAAGTGTGGTTAAAAAAGTAATTCTGGACTCTTCTGATGGTAAACATTTACCAAATGCTTCTAACAATAAAGGTTCTTCTTTCACAGTTATTTGAAAATCTTCCAGGCAAACTTTACCATCTTTATCCTTATCTATCTTTCTCATCACTATATCAACCAAATCTTTCACGCTCTCGTCAGGATCTTCTTCTTGTGGATGCTTGATTAAACAATTTCTAAAATGATTTATAAAGTTTTATTCATTAAGGCACTGGTTTCTTTGAATATTCGGCCACGGAAAGCGGACACTTTGCGCGACCACTGAAGATACCGATCTCCACTTGTGGTGGTTTGTTAGGAATTCAGCAATCCATCTGAAATATTGTTATAGAAAAATAATAAGAGCGTTTTTAAAACATGGAAAGAGCTGAAACAACCTTTGTGCGCAACCTGTGTAGCGCATGGCGCTTCACAGCAACTCAACTTACTCAACTAAAAAACCCCGCCACTCATTTTAATGTGAGGTTGGTCGTTACCATTTTTGAATTTATTTATTCTAATTTGATCGAATCCTTGCCTTTTTGTGAAGTAGGTACTTACTTATTCTTATTATTGGCTCCTATTATTATCATTCATCACAGGTAAACTGAAATAGTAGATTTTCCATTGTATACGTTTGAGGTAAGGTTTTCATAAAATAATGGAAACATTATTATTCATTTCATTGCTTTTTTTTGTAGGCAAGGATAAAGCTTTCCCAAAAAGTTCATTACCCGAAAATATGTATGTTATTTAGGATCTAGCTGTACCTATTACTTATGTTTTGTAAAAAAATGCTTCAATTAATATTTTGAACATTGGATTTGTGTGCTTATTTTGGATATTTTATTTTATGAAATAATATTTCTCACAAAGGTTTTTTTTAATCTCCTACCATTATTCTTTATGATAGTATTATGAACCTAATAGGATATTTGCGACTGAATGATTTAGCACAATGAGGTACGGATTGTTAGGACTGTGTTCGGCGAAAAACTCACGGTCTGCCAAACGCTGCCTAAAGACGCTCAAATCAATGTAATGGAATTAAGTCATGTTGGATGGTTGGGACTACGCCGAGCTGAGCGCACTCTCGACTCATGCTTGTGCGTCGTCCGTTTACGCCGTTACCAAAATAAATGTAGTTTGATTTGGACGCAAACGTTTAGCAGAGCAGAATTGCCTGTGGGCTTGACTTGTTATATTGTTTTTTGCGCGACCCTTACCGTTCTTAATACTTAATATTATACTATTATCATTTTTAAGTAAATTATGACAGGCTATATGCAGGCTAATAAAATTTCTTCGTCTTCTTCTTCCATTAAAATTAATGCAGTTAGCAGATCCTTATTCTTTCACAGATACATTTTTGAAGTACATACAACGAACTAAGTCGTCAGTCGTCAGTCGGAATATCTATTCTAACACTCCACTCTACACAAAAGCAGACGTGAGTCGAGGTGGACAGATTCTGTCGTAAGTTTACGTCGTGCGCCGCGCACAGTTCTAACAATCCGTACCTTTAGACTTAACTTAAAGTGCAAAATCATTTAATTGCAAATATTGTACAATATTATCCAAAAGCGGATTAAAGTTTTTCTTTCAAAAATTCTCTCCGCAATTTTGTTTAGTATTACTTTATTTTATTTTGAGGGGAAGGGTGAATGCAATGATTATAATTCGTTCCCCCTCTTCAAATACACAACGTAAGGATATCATCATATAATAAATGTGTTTGTTCACGACTATTTGATAATTTTAACATTTTACGTGTGCTTCTTCAAGTATAATAATGTGCAATATTCACCCGTGGATAATAGGTGTGTATAGGTGTGGATAATGATAAGGTCACATGACACATAATTATATTAAAGATTATTTATACAAATGTGGCATGTGCATTTACATTAGCCCATGTGTGTATGTGTGGTTATAATGAAACTTCATAATGCAATATCTTGAGAAGATTGCGCACGGCTGGTGTAAACCCCGAAGTAGGAGTGGGCCAATTGAGGTTGAGCCTATAGCAGGAAGCGCTTACTGAAGAAGCTGCATCTGCTGCAGGCAGCCAATAATGCAATTGAACCCAGGTTTTTGTTTGACAAACCCTACAAAATACAAATAAAACAGAACACAGAGCCAGATGCGGCAAATGCAATACGCATATATACAGATGGTTCAAATACCAGCGTGGTTCAAACAGAACTGGCTGGTATCTCAATTGCCACAAAAGCACTAACCAGAAGAGGAATTTCTGGCAAAAACATAACAATCTGCACTGATAGTAGACAAGCCCTATTAGCCTTGAACAGACAACGTGTTATATCGAGTCTAGTACTAGAGTGCCACCAAGAATTAGCTAACGCATCGGCAGATAACAATATTATCCTGAGGTGGGTTAAAGGGAACGGCAGGAGTAAAGGAAATCGCATTGCCGATTCTTTAGCCACGGAAGCCGCTGGACTAAATATTCTAGGACCCAGTGACACCTACGGCATAACGACATCGACAATTGCGGAACTAGCCAAACGTTACACCCATGCTCAATCCCTTAAAAGATGGGATGGAATCAAAGGATGCAGTCTTGCCAGGATCACCTTGGGCGACCCTGGGAAGCTGGCACCGAAGAAATATTTGGCGATGACCAGGAAGAACCTACGTTTAACAGTAGGATTTCTGATTGGCCACTGTCAACTAAGGAAACACCTCCATACTATGGAGCTAGTGGACACACACACCTCTATGCAGGATGTGTGAACAGGAAGATGAAACTGTCATGCATGTCTTATGTGAGTGTTCGGAGTTATCGTCAATAAGATAGTGTATGTTAGGTGAGTCTTGCCCTACACAGGATGGACGATGACCTAGGAGGACAACTCCTCGGGAGGATGTACAATGGGTCACATGTGGCCTAAGTGCTGTGAGCCTACACTCACCCTCCCTACTCTACAGATACAGATACAGATACAGAACTAATCGCACAAAGTGATTTAAATTTTGTTTATGTATCAAAATAAACTTTTAACCTGTAAGCTGTCAAGTGTTTGAAGTTTGACTTTGACACAGATCATAGATAACCTATCGACGCAGATCACCTATGAATGGTATTTACGAATTGATGATGTCATAGACAGACGCCATTACTATTCTAGCGGTTTGGCGCATAATTTGGAATGTGTTCTTAAAAGTCGAATTTTTCCTTTAAAAACTTTTTTTCTCACAGAAATTACATTTAGTAGATAAAGTATATACGTGAAAACATCGTGGAGCAGTACCTTTATTTTACAGTTACAGTTGACATTTCGCTGAATGAGCCAGAGGAAGTAAACTTAGCGTCACTAAGGAAACATTTATTGTCGAAATAAATTTAACTTAGAGTGAAAGCTTTTTATCAAAAAATGGTAAACTCTCCTTTATCTCATTAACGACAAAGCTTATCACACATGTTTATAGGAACCTCTCAACTTAACATTAAATGACGAATCGTCCGAAACAATACTTCTA
>CAJUYG010006321.1:0-12347 GCA_910591675.1 Galerucella calmariensis
ATTCAATTTTATGATTTAGGTTTTGGGGGGGCTGGGGACATGTACATAAGAAAGAGTAATTAATATCATTTTTAAAGAATGTTTTATTGAAATATTTTCTTTACTGACAGGCGAAAAGATAAACAATTCACTTAGTTTGCGAGAGTTTGTGATTGCCATTTTGTGGACAAAGAAAGCTTCAAGACATGTTTTGAAGCCATCTCAAAATAATAGAATAAATAAATTAGGAATACAGAATACAGTTTAGATGGTTTCAAATAAAATCAAATAACCAACATAACCTCAGAAAGTTTTCAACTTAATTTAGTAATTAAATTAACCCAAAATAACTTATACAAAAAAACTTAAAATGCACGCTCCTCTAATACAATATGGAAACTAGATGTCTTATTTTGCCTTTATAACGTTGAAAACACTAAATTAAAAATTCCTTATGGGACTTTTACATAGAAAAAGAGTTTGTCTGGAACCAGTCCAGACTCCGCCCACAGTTGTGACGTAAGCACTTAGGCTGTCTATTATGATATAGCGAGCGTACGCTCTTCAAAGAGCTCACTCTCCTAGGAGTTCCCACTTCTCGGTGAATAAACACCCTGCTAGATAAAAAGAGGAAACAAAATGCTTCAACAAAATGCCCTCCAAGAGATCTCAACAAGATTTTAAGCTTCATAGACGAGATAGGATTAATTTTTCAATTTTTCGAGTGAACACAATACCTAAACCTAAATTCCCTTCTGATATCCTTTGGTGATAATTATTGCAAGCTGATGCCTGCGGATCACCTAGAATTCAAAATACGTCCAATATTAGTACTAACTAGTCTATGAGACGTTCCTCAGAAGTGAGAGTATATTATTTCCAGTGAATGTCATTCAGTATACATGCCAGTGCAACTGCATGGCGAATGGTTGGGAAAGTGCTTGGCAGTTTTGTCAACTTTTTCTCCAATGGCCGTATAAGATGGTTTCGGAGAAGTTTTGTGGTTTTGCTATTGAGTTGAAGTTGAGATAATTCTAGATTGATTTACTCTACAACTTTGATACGAGAATAAATAGCTTGATAGCTAGGCCAGTCGTTATGGGTCATTTTAGACCAAAAGTACAAGTAATTAGCAATACGGCTGCCTTTCTTTTATAAGTACCTTGAAGTATGGAGATTATTATAAAAAAAAGTTCACCAGTCTATCGACTTCCCAAATTATAAGAAAATAATAAAAAACTTTTTTTTTAAATTCTTCAATATTTCGCGCTGGGTGGAAGGTGGAGAGGAATAAAAAATACCCCTGTGTAGGGGAAGTGTTTTGCAATAAAAAAGATCTCTTGCGTTTTTTTCGCCTGATCAATGGTTTGTCCGAAAAAAATTCGGTAAACTAAGTATGTGCTCCGCATCTGCGCGACTCTGCTGCACGGCGGAAGACCTACTTTCTGAATTGCGGAAAAAAAATATAAATATTCAATCAGAATTTTCTTTCAATCTTTGATAGAAGTTGAGGTTGTAAATATTGAATAAAAGGTAATAAATTAATTTTTACATATTTTTATTGGAAAAAGCTATGCAAAAAATTATATCTCAAAATTATATATAAACATCTTTTATACATTTTCACTATATACATTCTGTTCGTTGGATATCAATCTTTATATTACAGGAGTATCAAATTTTATTTTGAAAAAATAGAGGAGTTTCCTACCCGAATCTATAAAAATTGCTATTTTCGCTTATAATACAAAAACTCATTGAATCCAAAAATGCATGTGAATTAATATATTTTGTAATTATATATTGTTGATCTTAGAAGTTTCCTCAACATTTCTACGCAAACCCCATTAAAATTACTACAGTTTTATTAAAGTTACAGTACTTAATATCTATATTTTCTTGAGATTCCTAAAATTTACAATATAATGAAAAGTGCCGTATTTCATAATTAGGAAAAATTAATTATCCGTAAATTTTATTTATGGAACAGACCTCCTAAATAACAGTTTCCATCCTTCGAAAAATTGTTTCAATGCCACCTTATTATATAATATATTTTTTATTGAAATACAGTAGAAACTCGATTAACCGGACTAATTATTGTCGTTAGGCATTCGGATAATCGGAAATCCGGATAATCGAATGTACTAAGAAAAGCGGGTTTTGTGCATACATATGTTGTACATACGATGTTATGTATGTTATTTATTAAAAACAACAAATACATATCAATGAAAATCAATGTTTATTAAGAAATTATTAGGAGATACATCTTAGATTATATACATACATGTACGTACATACTAAAATACTGCAGTCTAAATCATAAAATAAAATATTTAGGTACGAATGTATAGTCCGGATAATCGCGAATCCGTGTACCTGAGAGCCGGATAATCGAGTTTCTACTGTACTTGGTTTTTGATTAGAATATAATATTTATATGAAGTATGAGTGCGGAACACATAATTAGTTTACCGAATTTTTTCGGACAAATCATTTCTTGGACGAAAGAAACGCACAAAATCTTTCTTATTGCTAAACACTCCCTCTACACGGTGGTATTTTTTATTTTTTTCTACCTTTCTCCCAGCGCGAAATATTAAGAAATTTCGAAAAAAAAGTTTTTTTATTTTTTTTTCTAATTTGGGAAATCGATAGAATGGTTTTTTCTATATTAATCTACATACTTTAAGGTACTTATGAAAAAAAATCAGCCATATTGCTAAACACTTGTAGTTGTTACCCCTATCGTCTGGCCTAAGCCTCTTACACACAATCACAACGTGATTTCTTGTTCCAATTTATTTCAAATTTTGTATAAATATTCTTCAACAGAATTGAGGAAAGATATGTTTTGTATTTTATTAAAACTCATTGCCTAACGGGGTTGAAAGGGGGTGGAAAATTATTATTATTAAGTTGATATCAATATTCCTCAATGCTTTTGATTTAAATTACATTTTGCTTTGACACGTTCCAAAACTCAATCCCATTTTATTAAGAAAATAACCATGTGCAGTTGATATGTTCTTTGTTAACTTAGATGCTCTGTTTTTACGGGTTGATGGTAAAGTTTTATTCCGTTTGGCATACGAATTGCGGCTTAATAATTTCTGGAACTGGAAAAGTTACTTTTGTTATGCTGGATGTATCTAGTGAGGATGTAAATATTTGCCGCTACAAAAAATTTAGTCTCGTTTTTACAGGATCCGGTGAATTGTCCGAGATAATTTACTGCACAATAAAATTATTCCACCCATTTTGTTTGAACAATATCATTCTACAAATGACAAGTATCAAATTCGTAAAAAAACTTCAAAGTATAAATCTAGCTTTGTTGAAAATTATTCACTTGTTGTAGTATTCACAATAGAGATAAATATTTTATTAAGTTAAATTTTCTTAAGGGCCTATTCTGTAACTCTTTCTTTAAATAAAGGCTGTTAAAAGTTTAACCGACGCTAAAACGTCGGTATTCGCTAACCACATTTCCGTCGCAATTTTGAAGTATTCCTTTGAAATAGCCTGCGCTGGAACTATTTTTAATTGTTAAAGTATGCCTTCAAATATTAACAGTATAGTCAAAGCGCTCTGATCCTGCGGGTTCAAAGGTCATCAACCCTATGTATCAAATCATAAGACACCGAGGTTACCAAAATGTGAGATTACAAATATACCCGGAAAAAAGAATGATGGTTGATGTTTCCCGCACATTGGTTGACGAATTTCCACTTTTTCATTCATTTTCGAAATAATATATTAGATTAAGTATTGATGATGCAAAAAACCGGAAAATTTAAATGAAAACTTCGCTGGTGAAAGACTTTTTAGAATCGCTGAAAACTAAATACACATTATCCTTCATTCTCCCGTCAAAATTGCACAAATATGTCTTATTCATCTTACGGATTTTATTTGGAAGCTATGATTAAACGCAATAAAAGAAAAAAAAAACGGTGAGTATTTTTTTGTCGAATCGTATGACCCGCATGATAAGATTGCATTTTACTCTAAGAAAAATGGCGTATATAGATTTTGCTGGTGAAGCTTTTGAAACAGAGAAGTAAGAAACTGTTTTTACATTATATTTGGAATAATTTATATTAACCATGTATATTATTATATTAATATATTATCTTATTATTCTAGAGCAGAATTCAGATTACACCTAAGTATTATAAGCTTGGGCGATCCCTTCCAAATACCCACTAATATACTAATGTCTTTTCCGCTTTTCCAAGGAAGTGTCAGGAATATTAATTGACCACATCTACAATAAGGGCACAAAACTATTGCCATTTCAACACATTTAAAAATTCTTGCCTGCTTCCACTTTTATGCTTCGGGGGGACTCAAATTGAGTTCTGGACAGGATCACATTTTTGCTATGAATCAACCTAGAATGAGCAGATGTTTTAACCACATCCCATATTCCATATTCTGTGCTTTCGTACTGCAGCAGAGAAGGATATAACAGTATAAACTGTCAAAGTGATTAGGTACAATATTTAAAGAAATGGGCACTCACATCTTTTCGCTGTACCATTGTTTTTGACTGACCGAATAAATTTAATTTTGTAGTTAGATCCTTCCACACATTATCCACTTTGATCAAATCAACAGGTTCCACTTTTATCCTAACAGCAGCCTATTCTCTTCCAAAAGGCTTATCAAGTATTCGTTTTGCTTTTTTGTCATTCTAGGCGACCATAACCATAAACCAAAGACAGTTCATGTTACAAATGTTCTTTTTTATTCAATTCGGTCTCTAACCCAGCTATTAAATGTCCAATAGCTCCTTTTACCACATACTCCTAAGGCTACTGTTGCCTGAAGCTTTCACCAGCTTTGATTTCCCGGTGCAGAGTCTCCATAATGCTTATGTAGTTTTTTTAAAGGAACCGTCCCTTCGCCTGCACCACCTCAGCCTCCTGGGCTTATTGTGGATACTCCTAGTGCTCTGATTACAGCCTATTCAGCCAATCCCTTCCCTGTATTAGCTCATAAAGGTTCTTTGCTGGTTGGTTGTAGAAGTCTTCTGGGGTCATTTGGGTTCTACCATACAGTTTCTGCCTTCTCTGGTCCAGCGACTCACAGTTGCATAGTATATGCAGAGCTGTTTCGGTGTCCGTTTTGCATCTTCTGCATGTAAGGTCTCCGTTATACAGTCCCATTTTGTTTAGGTGCTCCTTTGTGGGAAAGTGTTTCGTAAGTAGCCCTGTTATGATGCGTAGATTGTTCCTGCTCATTGAGAGCAGTTCTTTCGCTACTTTTTGTGATGGTTCTTTTATGAATTTCTTCCCATGTATATGCCTGGGCGTATTCTTCCAGTATTTATTGTGTTGTTCTTTTACCCACCCTTTTAACCATGACCTCGTTAAGCATCCGGGGATGCTCACAGCAGGTTCGGGTCCGTTCATCAGAGTTAACGATCCTGCTCTTGTGAGCTCGTCAGCTTTTTCATTGCCAGCGATTCCTTCGTGACCTGGGACCCACTCCAGTGTTACACTGTTCCGAGTCGCCAGTCTTCTCAGTTCTTTTCCGCATTCCCATACTAGCCGAGATGTCACCCTATAGCTCTGAAGTGCTTTAAGGGCAGCTTGACTGTCACTGTAGATCCTGATCTGCCTGTTGTTGTAGACTTTAATGTTATTTGCCCTTGCACATGCAAGTATTGCATAGACCTCTGCTTGAAATACCGATGCGTATTTTCCTAGCGAGACTATTCCTTCATATTTGTTCGATTTGCTGTATATGCCCGCTCCGGAGCTTATTTTTTGATCCGTCTGTATACCAGATCAGTTCATTTGCTTATGCAGTTACCGTTGAGCTTGAACAATCAAAAATTATATTTTTGGGAAATCACAAAAATTGGGTCACTTAAATACTTTCTAACAGTCAAAATTTTTGTTTTTGTTTAAATGGATTTTTGTGTCAGATCGGATATGATTGATAATTTATATATTTTATATTTGGCTTTAAATCGAAATTTACAGAAAAATATTTTCTATTTATTGAAGAAAATGTTCTCCCTTTAGAAACCGCCTATGCGCTGTTGATGAGATGTTGGTGGGAATAGCGCAAAACGGATTATGCAATACCTGATGGCGATTTGTTTAAATAACAGAAAACGAGCCTACAAGAAATTCCAGACACAGACAAACTCTATTTTCCTCTGTAATTTAACGGAATTAATGCGTCGTAGTGACATTGTAAGTTTTATCTATAATTGAATCAATCGGATTTAGCGTCCTCAGGTACTTCAACAAATTACTTGCCAGGATTCAATTTAAGTGAATAATTTTAATTAACGACCTTTGTCGTTGGGGAACACTAGTTTGAAATTAAATACGAATACGATGACAAAATGGAGAATTTTAGACAATTAAAAAGATTGGGAAAATTAATTAAAAATCACTTAAAGGTATTTGGAACAGTAAAAACGCATACTTTCATTCTTCTATTCAATCGCAGGCGGTAATAAAGTTGCCAAGATGCTGAGCATAAGGATGTATTGCGTGTGTAATTAACAATAGTTTACTATACACCAAGGTGGTGAAGACCATTATTATTGACCAAGGCTTATAAATGTCTTTACCGCCATGGTGTATATACAATTTTTTCCGCTACTAGCCAAATTTAAAACAAAAATTAAAAATAATTCACAAACGCACCACGAGAAGCGTTTACTCCGTCGTTTGACTGACAAGTACACTGTCAGTTTTTTGATATATTATGAACGTACTCGTTATGACATCAGTCATTTTTGGTTGAGCACGAATTCTAAAATAATGGCATTTTTATACAGATAATTTTATCTTGCTAGGTAATTTCAAGCATCGAATATGTTGAAGACAATCTCCTGGGTATACAAAATTATGTTGCATAAGTTTTTGTTGAACTACTATCCCTGAATTCTCAAAATATTTGAATTTGTCCAATATTGACCTAGGTTCATAATAGGAAGAATTATTAACCTCTCAGTTGACTAGAAGAAGCAATAATTGTCTACTTCACAGCTAGTAGAGGAAAAAGTACTTTGTGCTATGTTAATGATCGTACACGTACGTATACAAATCTGGACGACGGCTTTTTGGCTCACATGAAAGAAGCATACGTGTGCGTTCGCGATTAATTTGGATCGGTATTTACGCCATTCTATTTTAAGCGAGACTCTTCAGACATGGTTGGACCAATTTAGCACGTATATCAAAATTAAGGAGCGTTCAGACCTTTACACTTAGTTGAGAACAGAGCATTCGGTGAAACATTCAATTGCCGTTCATGCTGCAAGTTAAAGTCACTCCAGCTATGTCTCAAGAGTCTCGCTTGAAATAGAATGGTATAGAAATGCCAAAAAATCTGTCAAAAATGATCGCGAACGCACACGTATACAAAGAATACGTCCTGATTTTGGCTGTGCTTCCTTCATTCGCAAGGTCGTCAACTTTTTCCTCAGCCTTGATTCCTTGGAGTCGTAGCAGATTGACATTATTCCATTCGGATAATGTTATCGATGTAGTCCCATACTATACGTGAACGATCAGCAGTACACCCTGTACCGTTGACGAACATAACGATCGTATGGGCCATATAATGCTTTGTTTACATCGGTGTAAAGGCCTTTGCACACACAACGTACTAAACGTCCAGGACGTTCAGTACGTTTTTGTCATAATAAATTGCTGCTATGCTATCAAATGAGACGGTTCACACCGCGCGTCCAGATCGTTGCAAACGTCCTTGACGTCCGCGACGGCTTTCGGAGGATTTTCTACAAACGTCCAGCCCGTCCGCGGTCTAACGCATGCGCAATGGACACTTCAGAACCACGTGCTCATTTCTGCAAAACCCCACGTCATCTCAGTGTATTTGTTGTTGCTGGTGTTTTGTGAGTTTGTACCATGGAAGCGTTGTTGAAGGAAGCTCGTGATCATCCTGTAACCTCTTCCGTTTTTTATTTATGGGATGTATCCATTCACTTCTTTCTGTTAACGAATATAATAATCATAAGTCTTCATCACTATCACTACTCGACTCGTTCATCCACAAAACAGAAAACACACCAAGAAACTGGCGGAAAAGACATCTTTGCACTGACTGATCCTCATGAGTGGACGTTTGGTACGTTGCTGGGCGGTGTGAAAGTCCAGGACGTTCAGTACGCCGGTGTGCGAAGGCCTTAACCAATTCAAAATACAAAAACTAGGAACGGCTACTCAAACATCTTTTAAATCTAAAAATAGTAATCCAAAAATTTAAAAAAAAAACTGAATTCAATGAGACACAACTCGCACATTGTCCCTTTTCGGAAACAGGTACTTAATAATGTCCGTTTTGGCACGATACACTTACGGCCGGTTTTACAAGAGAGATTTATACTATATTTAGTTATTCTGGGAATAAAGTTATACCAGAATTTATACCTAGAATAAAACTAGTTGGTTTTACGATGCTTTTTTACACCGGTATAGCAATTATTAATCCAAGAATTGCTATACTGGTGTAAAAAAGCATCGTAAAACCAACTAGTTTTAAACTAGGTATAAATTCTGGTATAACTTTATTCCCAGAATAACTAAACCTAGTATAGATCTCTTTTGTAAAACCGGCCTTTACTCACGGTATGCTGATTTCTACTCCAAATTGCGTCCGAGCCGCGCAGTTACGTCACGCCGGAACCAGAAGTTTACACCCACCTCTCACCAGTCTGTCGATTCATTGTGTTTTCATGCAATACAAGGTGTTGTTAGCTTTAATTTCAATTTAACTTGAGTTGATTCATTTACATATTTTGAATTTTATTACCCACTAATTTACTGTGATTAGTGTTATTTAATACTTTTTTTTTTATTATATTTATTTAATACTGTTTTATAATATAAGGCTATTTTTGTTTTGTAACGATTAAGGGAAATTAATAGGAAAATCAGTTTTCGAAACTGCCAGAAAAAACTGGACAAGAATATGTCAAAATTTACAAATTCCAATAAATGATTCTAAATGTAAGCTTTTTCTACTCCTATTATATAAATTATTAATTAAATGCCAATTTTCAGTTTCATAATGATACTCATTATAACACTGGTTTTCATCATGAAACTGGAAAATTGACCAATAAAAATCTAGATTTTTAAATAACCAAGTAGGCAGACCCAATATTTTCTGTAGAATGTCGAGAGAAGACCAAAAAAATGTCGAGCCCCAGACCAAAAATACTTAATGACCAAGGCGAATACATATTTAAACTTATTGATTTTTGTATACAATAATTTATTACTAATTTTGTATAACAGTAACATAACTATATACGTTTTATATTAGCTTAATGTGGTCCTGTAGGGTGGTTCGAGACCCGGTTTGGCATTTTTTTAATATTTTTTTTCAAATCAAATAGAAAAAATAGTGTATGCAACCTTTGTTAAGAAGACTTGTATAATAAATGAAATATAATGGTAGAAATATGAAATATAAAATATTTATAACATAATGGTGTGTTTTAATTTTGCCCACCCATAAATTTTTCTGTTTCAAATCTTTTTAAAATGTAAAAAATATATATTACCTACACATTTCTACATGTTTTGTACATTGTTAAGTTCCAGAATCATTGTTATACCAAAAAAAATAACAAAGTTACTGATAATAAAGTAATATTTCATATGATATCTGAAAAACCATGTCGCATTCATAAAGTGGAAATATGCATGAAAATTAAACACAAACAGAGTATTTCCCATATATTTATAATACAGGGTGATCATTTCAATTCCGACACATTTTATGAGCCCATAACTTGGGAACCGATTAAGATATCGAGAGGCGGTTTTGACTGAACGGCTTCAGGAATAAAGAAAATTTTTTTCACGCTGTTGCCAATCTTGTATTTTTTCCCTAGACTCCAGGAAAAAACTTGGGTTTTTTCGAGATCAATAACTTAGATATTTTTAATAGAACACCCTGTATGTTTTTGTACCGTCGGATAGGCTGAAGCTTCTAATTTTTAAAAATATATGGTTTTATAGCAATTCAAGGTGTTTTTAATGAGCAGATTATCTTTGAAATATAGACTGCAATTCGTTGACTTCAGTAATTCCGTACATTTTTGTCAGCGCATAACTTCTGAACTAGTCATGACATCGAGAAGCTAAACGGCTTCTGGAATTAGAAATTTTTTTTCACGCTGTTGCCAATTTAGTATTTTTTCTCTAGACTCCAGAAAAAAACTTGGGTTTTTTTGACATCATTATATGGATTAAGTTATTGTTGTTGAAAACATGCCAAAAAGAACTTATTGAATTTATTGAAAACAACAACAAAATACAAAAAAAGGACAAAATAATATGTAGGTATGCATATCAATGAGTTATTAATTTTTTTCGAAATGTTCACATTTTTAGCAAAACTCGGAACCCTCTGTATTTAGGTATAGGGAACCATAATGAAGGAGTATTAAATTTTTTAGGGGCAATCATGAAATGTAGGTTGTTCCATAAGAAAGAATATAACTTTGATACGCCACACTTGATTGGAACACCCTGTATATTTCAAAATATTTTCAAATTATAGTTTAAGTTGGAGTAAAATTCGGGGTATAAAAAGAATTTACAAAAAATTTATATTTTCTTCGATATTTGTCTGGTCCCGGACTTTTGCCGAAAACGTTAGGCTTTTCTCAAGCCGTTCAATTAAAACCGCTTCTCGATGTCATTACTAATTAAGAAGTTATGCGCTGACAAAAATGTACGGAATTACTGTAGTCAACGAATTGCAGTCTATCTTTCAAAGATAATCTGCTCCTTAAGAACACCTTAAATTGCTATAAAACCATATATTTTTGAAAAGAAGAAGCTTCAGCCTATCCGACGGTACAAAAACATACAGGGTGTTCCATTTAAAATGTCTAAGTTAATGATCTCCAAAAAACCCAAGTTTTTTCCTGGAGTCTAGGGAAAAAATACAAGATTGGCAACAGCGTGAAAAAAATTTCTTTAATCCTGAAGCCGTACAGTCAAAACCACCTCTCGATATCTTAATCGGTTTCCAAGTTATGGGCTCATAAAATGGGTCGGAATTCAAATGATCACCCTGTAGCATTGTACATCACCGATTGAGATTCCCACATGACGTCACACGCTGTCGGCTACATGCGCAAGAACATACCGTGAGTAAGTGTATCGTGCGTTTTGGTAGGCAACTCGACCCCGACCTTCGGAAGTATCTTTATGGTTTTAGACCGTTTATTTTTACATTTATTATTTTAATCTTAAGCTGTCGATCTTAACAAATCCACTTTAATACCATTCACTAATAAATGACTTTTTTTTTTAAAAGTATCTTCTTTGATTATTCAATTTGAACCTTTAGTAATGAGATTCTGTAACCATTTATTGGTTTTTAAAGATAATCGGGCCTACTCAATGATCCTCAAAAGGATCGGAAGTAGGAGCTAACGATATGTTCTGAACCAAACTATTCCAATATTTCCCTCAAAACCCCTCAAACCTTATTGTTAAAACGTCGAACAAAGTCTGGTAAATATTTTTATCCTGAACGTTTGAATGAATCTTTATGTAAGGATTCTACAAACAACACTAGCAATAACAAGAGGGCTAAAAAGGGTTTTGCGATAAAAACAAATAAAAGAAACAGAAAGTAGGGAAATGGAACGTTGAAGTAGAGGGTCCAGGATTGCCACATAAATGAAATGAAACAATATTTCTCTGTCTGTAATCCTCTTCAGGTAGGGAGCGGAGCCATGGGGGTGCTGCTCTATTAGCACTTTACGACATTCAAGTGACGTACTTAAGCAGGGGCGTGTCCCTCTTAGCTATTCATTATTCATTCATATATTTGATATACAATAAAAATTTGCTTAGATGAGGGAATTTTTTGTTTATTGCCTATGGGTTATTTGGATATAAATATATATTACATAATTTATTCTACGTAAACTTCCCATGTGAGTTGTATACCATAATTAGTATATTGTGTAACAGTGCTAAATTCTAAATTCTCACGAGTATGGAAGCTGCATTTGCGCACGTGTTTAACACTGTATTTTTCCTACACCACCATCCAGGAATCAAATAAATGACTGTGTTGCACACGGTACTTTTTGGAACTTTAGTTCTTTACGCCAGGTTATGTTTGAGCGACCAGGGGTCGCGACGCAAAAGATCTGACCGTTACGCGTTACGTTACGCTACGTTATGTTACGTTGCTTCGTTATGTGCCTTGCTTGCGTGCTTGTGCCTCCTTAGTCTCTCTCTCGTTTACGAAGCAACGATTCATAATGATATGCTCCTGCTGGGATTCGAACCCGGGCCGCCCGCGTGCAATGCGAGCATTCAACCACTGAACCA
>CAJUYG010006322.1:0-10290 GCA_910591675.1 Galerucella calmariensis
TGACGAGTTTGGCTAACACAGTAGCTTTTTCAAACTTTATATTCAAATACAATGTAGATTTAACAAAATAAAATTGTTTCATTTCATAATCTACACAAACTGTCCAATAACGACACAAGCCTACTTGAAAAGAAAACGAAAAATTAAACCACGGCTTAATTCACGAATGTGATTTTGATATTAAGAGATCTTCACGAAAGCGAATCATAAAGTGTATTGAAGTAAATGGTGGGCATTTTGAGCATTTGCTTTGAAGTTTTTTATTTTTGTTGAACACCCCGTATCTCGGAAACTAGCAATATTTGCATAAGGCATGTTGAGCAGAATCATCATATTTTGAGGTCTACAATCTACAGTTCAGAGATTGGACATTCTTAATGAATCACCCTGTAAATGGTCCAAAAACTTTATCGAATATTGTTACCTAATTAGTTAACCAGAGTATATGCATTCTTGGCTACGTCATTCTTGATAATCCTGAACGAACATGGAAATTTCGGATGGATAACCCACATTGTCGATACCTTGTACCTTGTACAGAACCGCGATCAATTGTGGTAATTAACCGAATGGTCATCTCTTGCCACAGCTGTTTCTACCATGAACGTTAATTCATTAGTTTTTTCAAATCAAATCCCGAAGAATACTCAATCCTATAACAGGGCAGAAACAAAATTTTGCAATCCAATGATGGATAAGTTTAAATTCAATTCTAATCATGACCGAATTAAATAAAACTGTACTGTACTAGCAAAGAGGAGGACTGAAATACCTCTCTGGGGGCCTGAACCCTTTTGCGGAATCAGCCCCAATGTAATATTGGGCGAAATGGGTAAAGCCGAGAAAAAAAGAAGATCTGACCATTGGAATGATCTAGTAGGGCTTATACAATCAAAGACTTTTCTGGGTGACTACAACCTGTTGAGATCAAAAGAATGTATAAGTCAAAGTAAAACTGCGCTAAGAGTTTTAACAGGGATCCTAACGGGACATTGTCGCCTAATTGGGCACCTGAAAAAGCTCAAAATAGTGGAGGAAGAAGAATGCAGATTTTGTGGAATAGAAGAAGTAACCTCTATCGACATACTTTCCATCTGCACAGCAGTTCAGAATCCTAGAGCACAACACCTGGGAGATTACTGGATAGAAGAGGAACGTTTACCTAAGTTGAAGCCAGTAGATATCCACTACTGTGGAATTTAATTGTGGATGACTTGATCTGCACACTAAATGATCAAGGCATATGGACGCAGGGCTTCGCGGATGACCTTGTGATTGTCACCCAGGGAAAATTCCCAGAGACGGTCGCAAATGTCTTACAAGAAGCACTGCGAATTGTGGAAGACTGGTGCATTAAAGAGGACCTAACAGTCAATCCAAAAAAAAACCAAACTAGTTGCTTTTACGAATAGAAGGGCTCTTCCAGAGGGCAGGGTACAACTGTTCGGAGAAGCACTCGAAATATCCAAAGAGGTGAAATACCTGGGAGTGACCCTCGACTCTAAATTGAATTGGAGGGCACACCTGGAAAGAACTACTACCAGGGCAACCAGACTATTTTGGCAATGCAGAAGAGTTATGGGAAAAACCTGGGGAATAAGACCTGAGGTGGTACACTGGCTTTAGACAACAGTGATTAGGCCTATGGTCACCTATGGAACGGTAGTCTGGTGGAGAAGGACAGAAGTGTCCTCAGTAGAGAACAAATTGGCTACAATCCAAAGACAAGCTCTCCTCGGTATTACCGGGGCAATGAACAGCACGGGCACGTCATCAATGGAAGCCCTTATAGGCCTCCCTCCTCTGGAACTTTTCGTTAGGGCAGAGGCGATGATGGCGATTCTTAGACTGAGATCGGGAGGCATGTGGACCCCGAACAATGTACGTGGGGGACATACCGATATAACTGGGACAATACTAGACGAACCAAACTTTCAGATGGGTCTGGATAGTATGATACCAGAGAATATATTCACTGAGCGAGTGAATATTATCATTCCATCTAGGCAACAGGTGATGCACTCGGGAAATCCCGGGGATATCAGCTGGTTCACTGATGGATCTAAAACTAACCATGGCACTGGGGCTGGTATAAATGGACCTAGGAAGAAAATGTTCTTCAGCCTTGGTAGATACACGTCTGTATTCCAGGCAGAAACAATTGCTGCTATAGCCTGTATTGATGAAAATATCAAGAGGGGTTATACCGGACAAAGAATAAAAATATTCACTGATAGCCAGGCATTGCTGAAGGCTATCAACAATCCTACCACGAAATCTAGACTGGTTAAAAACTGCAAAGAGTCCCTTAATAAGCTGGCAAGAGACAACACAGTGTCTCTAGGGACATGAAGGGACTGCTGGTAATGAATTGGTGGACCAGCTAGCTAAACAAGGCTCTAAAGGAGACTTTATAGGTCCGGAACCGTTCTGTGGAATCACAAAGGATTACATAAGAGGGGAAATCCGGAACTGGCTAGACAAAGAACACCAAATTAAATGGAGGTTGACAGAAGGTCATCTTCACACAAAAAGTCTACTGAAAAAGGTAAACAAAGAACTCTCAACCAGTTTATTGAAACTGAGCAAGAGACACTTGAAGACAGTAACCGACCTGGTTACTGGACATTGCACTCTAAGGAAACATTTGTACAGAATGGGAATAGTCAGTGAACCTTTCTGTAGGAAGTGCGAACTAAGGGATGAAACACCTATTCATATATTCTGCTCATGTAAGAACTTAGAAGGACTCAGACAGAAGCATTTTGGAAAGGAAACTATACAACCATCAGAACTACTTAAAATCCCCCCAAATAAGCTAGTGGCCTATATAGAGGACACGAAACTTTTGGAGTGGAAGTAGATAACATTGGGAATGGTACAATGACTTAGGTCAAGTGCCCGGGCTGTTGAGCACAACCCAAACGTTTGAATGAATGAATGAATGAATGAATATCCTAAAATTCCTCCGGGAAATAGGATTAAAGGAGCTACTAGTTGCTGAGACTCTCCTTAGAAACTAAGTAGAAATAAGGGGGCACAATAGATCTCTTAGATCTCAGTGAATGTCACCCCAAATAAATACATACATACAAGATTCAAGAAATTTCAAGTCCTGCAAACTTTCTGCATTATAGAAGATGGATGTATCGTCTTACCTCCTCTTTTTATCAGAAATAAGAGATTTAAGTAAATACTGAACAATATCGGACCCAAAATTGACCTTTGTGGTACACCATACTTAATAATCAATAAAAGGTGTGTGCTCGAACGTTCAAAACAAATTTGTAATGGTATAGACAAATGCAGCAATAGTGACTTACTGTTGAATAATGCAAACTTATATTGCATACAAAAACCTTATTACCATACTTTTTCGTAGTTTACAAAATACCATTAATTTCTGATATATTCGTATCCATGTAAAATTACAGCGCACACATAATTTACTGAATAAATTTAAGTTGAGCAAATAAATAAACAGATAATAGATGGAGATTTCCCAAAACAGGTTTATTTTTCACCTCCATTAACCATTTTTAAGAGGAATAATATATACGGGACTGATGGCGCCAATTTTTTCAAATGAAACACATGAAATAATCAAGGCACGTTAGGGATGTGGTCTAAGCAAGGTAGACTAACACTTGATGCAAAATTTCAACAAGATGTTATTTTGTCGCAGTAGACGATCCACACAGGACAATGTCTAGGGATAGGGCTATTGGACAGTCATGAGTAAAAAATAACAAAAAAAAAGGTAGAGCGTGTCGCGGGACACACACGGTAGGAACCTTAGTTTCTTTTAAGCAAAAATTATGTAATACATCTGACGTTATAGATAAACAATTTGCATATTCCTCGGTGGTCGAGTAGTAAGCAAACCAGACTCTCAAGCGGTAGACCCGGGTTCGATTCCCCGCGAAGAAGTTTTTTTTTATTGTTAATTTTATTTTTAAATAATTATTCTGCTTGATATTAATAACGACAACAGGTAGACGTTTGAAATATTTAGCAGAATATTCATTATTATAGATAATGGTACGGTACCCTTCATGAGGCTTCACGGCAATCTACAACTTCAAGGCATCTTCAAGCAGCTGCGTTTGCATTTTTATTCCTGTCCCGTGCACAAGGAGACATCGCCGCAATCGCTTAAGAACTGCAAACATCCTCAGCCCTTTATGATAAGATCCTTCGTATTATCTGTAGCGTGTGTAAGATTTGGATTTGGCGTGCTAATTACAATTTAGTTATTCTCTTCGTTCGGTTTTTTGAAACAGTCAATTTATGTTGAATTTCAAATATTTCGATAAATAGGTAATTATTATTTCCATTTTTTGTATTGATTATTCAATAGTTATTAAATTGGATAAACGTGTTCGGGAATAAGTAGATACATTTTATATACCTATATTTTTTCAGTAACTTAACGTTAATTTTTACAAGGTGTTTCCAGTTTTCCACCTTTTGCTTCTGGTTTTAATTGCTACTTTTTGATTAAAAAAACTGGTGGCATCCAATTTAATATTAGCTCAAAGGCATTTGCGTTAAAAGACTTAATATCATCAAAGCTCTCTGCCACTATCACTGGGGATCCGACGAAAATTCCTTATTAAGAGTTTACAGATCCCTCATCCGTTCTAAGCTGGACTAAGGCAGCTTTATTTACATGTCAGCCTCCAAATCCACTATCGACTCACTGAACTCTATTCACAATACAGCCCTTCGACTCTCTCTCGGTGCTTTCCGTTCTAATCCAGCTGCTAGTCTATCAATCAATCCCTCCTCCTTTCATATGCTGCATCAACATCTTCTAACCCTGTTTACCCTTTGTTTACATCAATGTCTCAACATCATCCTTCCAACACTACTTCCAAACGTAGCGTAAAATCTATTGCCCATCTTCTTTTCCCATTAATTGAGAATACCGACCTTTCAATGACCACTCCGCTCCCCCAACCTTATATCCCTCCTTGGACTAAACAACTTCCTCTATTCAATACCTCCCTTACCAAGTTCAATAAACATGAATCGCCCAACATACTTATAAAGAAAGCATTTTTGGAAATATTAGAAAAAACACCATATGATGTAGTTCTCTACACAGACGCCTCAAAAACTTTTTTTGGTGTTTGCTGCTCCGTCACAACCAACCACGAACTAATAGGCTCCTATCGGTTGCCCTCAACATGTAGCGTTCACACTGGTGAGTAGTATAGCATCTTCCAAGCTTTCAAGCAAATCTCTTCTCATGTCAAGCGCGTCGCCATTTGTACCGATTCACTTTCCTCAATTAATTCACTTAATACTATCGTTACTGACCATCCCATAGTTCAAAACATCCATGACATCTATCAAACCCTCTCAGCTCGTGATGTAAGAGTTTGTCTTATCTGGCTCCCATCTCACATTGGAATTACTGGCAATGAAAACGCTGACTACCAGACTACCAGAAGACTCTTCTTCCATCACCACAACAACGTTCCAGCTCCCAGATGACATAAAACTATTATTCAAAAAGTCAGTGTCAAGGAGTCCTTGCCAAATTTTTGGCACAACAGCTAAAAAGCCCTTCACGATATACAACCATTAATCGGCTGTCTCTCCCTCGATTTCTTAACCAGGAGAGAAGCTGCTGTCATTAGACGATTGCGGATACACCATACCAGATACACTCATGGTTACTTGATGTCTTCTGAAAACCTTCCCGTCTGCCGTCACTGCAATAGTGCTTTAACCGTTAAACATATTCTTACAGACTGCCAGGAATACACCATTACTTACAAGCGCCTAGACCTAAGACCAAACCTGAGAGAGCTTTTAAACTGCACTGCTGAAATCCCAAAGACATTGAAATTCCTCAAATCAACTAACCTTTACCACAAAATATAAACTAGATTGATATTTTACCGAGTATTTTACCAATTTTATGTTTTAAGATAGTGTATGTATTTATAATAAGTCTTTTTGTCTTTTGTACAGTGCCAATGGCCATAGTTGTCGAGGCACTTAAATTATAATAAAAAAAATATTAATTGTACAACCCATCCCAGTGATAGCGTATAAAATAGTTTGATTGGTGCCGAACTCCGCTCCCTGAGATGGAGTGTTCTAGCATGGGGCTGTTTATTGCATTTAATATCATTTTTATTTGGTTTATATCATAATTTTATGTATATTTTAATAAATTTTTTCATTGTTAACTGTTTCAAAGAAAGTATTCTGTGCTGATTAAACCTATAAAGCCAAACCGTTAGTCAATAAGTATTTACAAATTTCGAAATCGGAAGCTGTCGGTCAATGTGTTAACAAGTCAGTGTTGTTTGAGTTTGGAACAAATTGTAGTGTTAATTCATAATTCTATCATAAAAAAAACAATGGATAAAGGAAAATAATGATATAAGGTTATGAACTCAACCTACGACAATTAGAATTGACGTTAATGGTCATCGTCACATTGTCTCGACGTATCGCACAATGCATGCATGCAATGCAAAATCAAAAGATAGTAATAGTCGTAGTTACGTTCACTGACGTAGCGTGGAATAGAAAAATAAAGGTAGTACGTGTCGCGGGACACACGGTAGGAACTTTAGTTCCTTTTAAGCAAAAATTAGGTAATACATCTGACTTTATAGATAAACAATTTGCATATTTCTCGGTGGTCGCCGTATCATTAAAAAAGACTCTCACGCGGTAGACCCGGGTTCGATTCCCCGTGGAGATGTTTTTTTTAATCGTTAATCTTATTTTTAAATAATTATTCTGCTTGATATTAATAACGACAACAGGTAGACGTTTGAAATATTTAACAGAATATTCATTATTATAGATAATGGTACGGTACCCTTCATGAGGTAGTCTGACTGGCAACATCTACTTATAACAGCATCGTATATTTAAAAAGGGAAACCGTAGCATTATACAAATTGGAGATTCAAGAACTGTACGTTTACCACAAAAAAATTAGTGGAAACATGAAATTGTATTGTTAAATTTCAAATTAGTGGCTGAATGGATCAAGCTGTCCAAAGCCAAAAAAAAAATTCAAATTTGAAGTTATATTACAGTTTATAGAAATTTTTATTTTCTAGATTTTTTCTTAAATGGGTCGTAGAAAAAATATGCTGTTCGACTCGTGTGGATTATCCATATCGCACTTGAACGATTGAGCACTCCGCCTACGGCGTCGTGCGATATTGGCCATCATATCCACACCAGTTGCACAAACTACTATTTCTATCAAAATATGCCCTTTTACATTTAAAAACAACCTGCCAAATGTCAAATCAATCTATCCATCCATTTTAAAGTTATCGAATTAAAACATTCAACATTCAATGTTTTTTTTAATGAAACACCCTGTATATTTGCATATTTTTGAAATCCTCTTAATGAACCGATTCCAACAAACTAAATAATGTATGGTCAATTATGAATTATACAGGGTGAAATTTTAAAATTAATAATTTATTACACTTGAAATATTGGTACTTTTTTAAATTAGCTAAATATGGATTTATCAAATATCTAAACTAACTAATTATTAGACGTATTTGTATATTAAACAAAACCTGCTACGCCCATGATTTTTATTTTAAATACCTAAAAATTGCCTAAAAACGCCAATAATTAGACAAAATCGGTAAATTGGATTGTTTTAAATCGATAAATAATGTGGATTGTTTTCTATTCTGTCAGTTGTTGATGTGTTGACAGTTTATACTGAAAAAGTGCTTTGTCAAACACTCTTTCCTTGTCGACATAACAATGAAATATTTAACTGAGACTCACCGAATTGAGATTTTAATGATGATCGGGTACGGGGATGACTGCAGATGTCAAGTTGAAGTGGCAAACTTATTTAAGCACAGGTATCCCGAATTGCCTAATATTTCACAAATTCATGCACAATTCAGAGAACTTGGACATGTCAAACCATTGAAAAGAAAACCACACTTCGTTGAAGATGATCTGAAAGTGGATATTTTGTTAAGTATCGAAGAGAATCCAACTTCAAGTACACGTCAAATTGCCCGTGAAATTAATGTTAGTCATACAACTGTTCTAAGATGTCTTCATAAAGAAAAACTTCATCCCTACAAATTAACTTTTGTGCAGGAGTTAATAGAAGACCATCCAGATCGTAGAATGGATTTCTGCGAAAGATTGATGAATAAGCTGAACAGAAATGACATAGCTCTTGGTACCATATTTTTTTCTGACGAATCAACATTCACATTGAATGGAGAGGTAAACCGACAGAACTGTAGATATTGGTCAGCAGAGAATCCTATTTGGTTGCGTAAGACACATACTCAGTACCCTCAAAAGGTGAACGTTTGGGCCGGTATCGTAGGCGAACATATTATTGGTCCTATATTTATAGATGGCAATTTGACAGCTGAAAAATATTTAAATATGCTTAGAAATGAAGTTATTCCTGCGTTGGCAGACTTATATCCCAACGCAATAGATCCTAGCTTACCGACTAAAAATGTTTGGTTCCAGCAATACGGGGCAACACCCCATTATGCTTCAATAGTCAGAACTTATTTAGATGAAATCTTCCCCAATAAATGAATTGGACGAAGAGGTACTATTGAGTGGCCAGCTAGATCGCCAGACCTTGCGCAGTTAGATTTTTTTCTGTAAGGTTATCTCAAGAACAAAATATATGCAACACAACCAACTAGCATTGTAGACCTCAAAGACAGGATAACTACAGATATACGGAATATTTCACCTCAAACTTTAAACAAAGTTAAGGAGGAGTTCTATAGGAGACTGTGTTATTGCCAACAACTAGGTGGAGAACATTTTGAGCATTTATTTTAATGTATTAAAATCAAATACATCAGGTATTTTATGTATGTGTTTAATAACTGTAAAAATAAAAATTTCACCCTGTATAATTCATAATTGACCATACTTCATTATTTAGTTTGTTGGAATCGTTTCATTAAGAAGATTTCAAAAATATGCAAATATACAGGGTGTTTCATTAAAAAAAGCAACACCGACTATGGCATACTTGCGTGAATCACCCTGTACATTTAATTCAAAAGTAGACGTGTCTCGGCATTTTTTATAATTTTCTAAAATAATGACATAAAGAATTTTATTCCTAACCACACTGTATATTTTTTAAATTATAAAGAGATTTGAAATATTTATGGGTGGGCAAAATTTAAACATACCTTTATATTATAAACAAGTTACATTTCATATTTATACCATTATATTTTATTTATTATACTCCTTAACAAAGGTGTTACTGGTTAATGCGAGTGTATTAATAACCATTACATGAAACTTGCATACACTATTTTTTCTACGAAAAAGAAATTTGATTTAAAAAAAATATGAAAAAATGCACAAACCGGGTCTCGAACCATCCTACGGGACCACATTAAACTAATATAAAACGTATATAGGTATGTTACTGTTATACAAAATTAGTAATAAATTATTGTAAACAAAAATTAATAAGTTTAAATATGTATTTATGTACCTTGGTCATTAAGTATTTTTGGTCTGGTGCTCGACATTTATTTTGGTCTTTTCTCGACATTCTACAGAAAATATTGGGTCTGCCTACTTGGTTATTTAAAAATCTAGATTTCTACTGGTCAATTTTTCAGTTTCATAATGAAAACCAGTGTTATAATGAGTATCATTATGAAACTGAAAATTGGCATTTAATTAATAATTTATAGCATAGGAGTAGAAAAAGCTTAATTTTATAATCATTTATTGAAATTTGTTAATTTTGACATATTCTTGTCCAGTTTTTTCAAGCAGTTTTGGTAATTTCCCTTAATCGTTACAAAACAAAAATAGCCTTATATTATAAAACAGTATTAAATAACACTAGAAACAGTAAATTAGTAGGTAATAAAATTTCAAATAAACGAACCAACTCAAGTAAAATTGAAATTAAAGCTAACAACACCATGTATTACATGAAAACACAATGAATCGAAAGACTGGTGAGATGTGGGTGTAAATTTCTGGTTCCCGCGTGACGTAACTGCGCGGCTCGGACGCAATTTGGAGTATAAATCAGCATACCGTGAGTAAGTGTATCTTGGAGATAGCCACTTTTGAAAATGTTTTAAATTTTTTTGGTAACCGAAACTTTTCGATAATAAGTGTATTTTCTCTTTTAGCAGAATCAGTAAAAAATAAGACAACATAAAAACGTTATCAACAATTATTTTCAGTAGAATAATTATTTTTGTAAAAACAATTAAAATTAATCCCGCCACTGGAAAAATAAGCTAA
>CAJUYG010006322.1:10390-22735 GCA_910591675.1 Galerucella calmariensis
CCGTCTTGTGGCATGTCCCAGGTTGTCTGATTTCTAAGAAGTGAGGAAGTGGTTTTTTTAATGATTCCCTTTCTACTTAGTCTGTATATTGTTCTTTCTGCAACACTTTCCACCACCATATGTAAAGGGATGAGGTTGTGAATCACTTCCATGGCTGCCGTTGGGCATGTTCTCATTGCTCCTGTAATGCATATACAGGCTAGTCTTTGAGTTTTGGAGAGGTTTTCTATCGTCGTCAATAGGCCAGTTCTACTACTCCACGCAATGGCTCTATAAGTGATGATTGGTCTCACTATTGCAGTGTACATCCAGCTTAGGATTTTTGGATTACAGCCCCAGTTTCTTCCTGCCAGATTCCTGCACACCATTAGAGCCATTCTTGCCTTATATGTAATCCCCTTTTCGTGTTTGTTCCACAGGAGTTTACTGCCTAGAGTTAAACCTAGATACTTGACTTCTTGTCTTCATTCAATCTCGTTCCCATCAAGCTTTATGGTTTTGAGGTTGAGTTTTCTTTTCTTAGTGAAGGCTATCAGGATGGTTTTAGTGGGGTTGATGCTAAGACCCACTTGCCTACACCAGCTTCAGGCCCTTTTGTACAATATTGCAAAGAGTGTATTTTCCCCTGGCTGTTATGACAATATCGACGGCATATCCTTGGCAGGATATTCCGAGATCATTATAGAAACAAAGCCATCAATATTTCGAATTTTAAACAAAGGCTTCTTAAAAATCTGTTTTTTCGCATGCCTAATTTAACTTATTCCTTTAAGACTTCATTAAGTAATATCTTTTTTCGAAATTACTATAATTCAATGAAACTTCACCACTGAACACTTTGAAGTGTCTACTTTCGAAACTACTCTACAGTTTTTCTATAAATATCAGATTTTTTAAATAATAGACAATTATTTACTATAAATACTTAAATCAGATGTCTTTCAGCAAACCTTCTACAACTTTTTATAGTGTTTATGACATGATCTAAAAATTTGTAAACTCCTTAATGAACCTATTAAGAAGTGATGACGATACAAAAGAACACACCTATGGCTCAGGTAAGGAAGAAAAGGGAGCACAAATAAAGGTGAAAAAGCAGGTGAGAGAGTGGCTTATACGCGCCGCTGCGTAACAAGATTAATAATAAAACAACAATTTTTTTTACAAATATATGAAAATTGATGTTCAAAAATACTACCAGGGAAATTTCATATATTTTGAAAAATAATGCAGATACAAAAAAAAGTACTGAGACAAATTTTGTAGATAAATATATTAGCTACAACTTTTGATTCGAACATCTTCCTCTAATTTTATTATTAAAACAATTAGAGTGAGAAAACAAAAAAACAAAAATTTACTTAACGATTTTCCGGAAAATTGCATGCCTAGCATCGTAAAGTTTTTCTCGTGTTAATCACCCTTTTAAATAGGTACTCAATTTTAAATTTTTAAAGTTTTTTGTATTTTTTGCGGCATTTTACAGATATTTTGTGTACTTTGACTGGGCTAATAGAAGAATCAGCTTGTCTGTCACTGCTGAAAAAAGTCATCAAGTGGTATGAAGCAACGTACCAATCCTTCAAGAAATAGTGCCAAACCAAGACTGCTACTGCAGTTTCAGAAACCTATCTTTTGGCGTATGTTCACGAAAAATTGGCTGTATTGAAGTATCCATCAAGCTTATTTTGTGAGTCAACTGTATAAACCCTCACTTCGTGGAATCTACTCATCATATGGTTTTAAATTGTGGAGTCATTTAGAAATAGTTAGTTTCACTTATTTTGTGAAGTCCTAGGACACGACACCTAGGAAATTACTAGACAAAAGAGGAACACTTACCTAAGATGAAGCCTTCAGATAACCTAAAATTCCGCTAAGAAATAGATCTAAAGGAGCTACTGGTCTCTGAGACTTCAATCAAAAACTAAGTAGAAATAAACTCGTTTTGGGATTTAACAATATTACCTACCATTCATGCGTTAGTGTACCTAAATGTGCCCATTCAAGTCTTATTTTAGATATCCAGGTTTCACTAACCTAACCAGGCCCTATTGATTTAAATCGGCGTTGCTTAAAATCTCTAATGATAATATTAAAGTGTTGTGGTAGAATTTCATTTCTGTAGACCATCATTGAAAACTCATTGCATAATATATTGTTTCATTATTTGAATTTGTATTAAAAATTATTCAACGCCCAAAAATGTAAAATTAACCAACTATAAAAAGTAAACGCTGAGCATCAACATTAAAAAAGTATATTTAAGTTACTATTTCACTGGAGTAAATTGATAACTGACAAAATTTGAAGGTTTTGAACTGGCAATTTTTTGTCTTGTCGCGGCAATTTTTTGACGTTTAATATATCAAATCTATGTGTATAAATTTATATGATTTTTTAGTTTTTCTCTCGTGAAATAGTCATGTCGAATACCACTCAATTAAAAATTTTGTAAGATAAAATTTTTCTCTTGTCGTATTCAAGTTTGTTGCTTTTAGGTAATTTTGCTTATGACATTTAATCCAAAACCACGAGCCGTCAGGCTTTTTAACAAAACCACTCGCCTTACGGCTCGTGGTTTTGTTAAAAATGTCATTCGCAAAATTGCCAAGCAACAAACTTTCATGACAATCGAAAAACTTTGCCGACAAAATTTTCACTCTCGTGGTATTATATTTGACTATTTAACTAGAGTATATTTGATAACTGACAAAATTTGAAGGTTTTGAACTGGCAATTTTTTGCCTTGTCGCGGCAATTTTTTGACGTTTAATATATCAAATCTATGTGTATAAAATTCTATCACTCTGTGATAAAATTCAATATAAAATCTTTGTTAGTGGTTTCTAAAGAAACTAAGTTGTTTATTTATTTATTTTACTGTCTAAAAATTATTAAAACTGTTTCAAAAATTTAAATAAGTATTATTAACATAAATAATACAAGATTTGGAAATAATTCAATAAATGGAATAGAGAGTACAATTAAGCAAAGTATACCGCGAAATACAATGAAGACAAAAAAGTCTGCGTGAGAACAGTTTAGAATGTTTCTGGACGCACGTAATTATACGTTAGAAAAGGATACTTCTGAACAAGTTATAGCAAAAATTCTTGAGGATTATGGCTTTAACATGAAAAAAAGAGATGGAACTGATTATACTGAAGCTAGTGTGAAAATACTTTGGAATACGACTGCTCAAATGGTTCAGGAAAAATATTTTCTAGAATTTAACATCAAAATTGATCCATTTAAAGATATTACCTATAAATTTGCTAGATTGGCCAGGGATACAAAACGTAAAAAGCTTCAGGCTGAACCTGAAACCAGAAAAAGAAGTTCTAACGCGTTTACCAAAGAAGAATAAATGGAAATGGTAGAAAGCTATTCTGAAGATAATCCTGATGGGTTACAAAAAAAGTTTTTTCATTTATGTTCGTTCGAATTAGCATGGCGTAGAAATGAAGCTGCTAATTGTGATATTAATTACTTTAAAAAAGAATATGATAATAAGGGTAATTTTACTGGAAGGGTAGAATATAATCCAATCTTTTTCAAAACGACACAAGGATTATCAAAAGCTTCATCTGGCAGTAAGTGGCTGATAAGAAATAATGCTAACAACAATTTGTGTCCCGTTCGTTTATTTTTAAAAATTATTGAAAAAAGAGAATCCAATCCTTATCTAACAACAACAAGATTATTTTTAACAGTACATCCAAATTGGGAGAAAGAAGTATGGTACTAAAATTCACCATTGGGAATTAATACAATTTCAAAGTGGACGAAAATATCGGCAGAATCATTTGGTATAGACACAAAAAAAATAAAAATAACCAATCATTCACATAGAGCTTCTGCAATATCTGCATTAGCAAAAGAAGGAGTTGGTGAACAAGAAGTAATTAAGCTTACAGGACATTCTTCTGCCCATTCTTTGAAACCATATTTACAATTAAATGAAGAACACCATTTTCCACTTATAGAGAACCTTCGAGAAAAAAAAATAAAGAAAAGGAATCCTCAGTTTCTAACTTAAATTCATCACAGGTTATGATGCAAAACAATCCCCAAAATACACCGTACAATTATAATAATTGTACTTTTTACATAAATAAGTAATTTTATTTTTCATAATGTTATTATTTTTTTGGCTTTGTATAATTGAAGTTTGCAATAAATAAAACGTTTAAACATATGATTTTTTAGTTTTTCTCTCGTGAAATAGTCATGTCGAATACCACTTAATTAAAAATTTGGTAAGGTAAAATTTGTCTCTTGTCGTATTCAAGTTTGTTGCTTTTAGGTAATTTTGCTCATGACATTTAATCCAAAACCACTCGCTTGACGGCTCGTGGTTTTGTTAAAAATGTCATTCGCAAAATTGCCAAGCAGCAAACTTTCATGACAATCGAAAAATTTTGCCGACAAAATTTTCACTCACGTGGTATTATATATGAAAATATACCGTTTATAATATACAGTATTGTTTTACATTTAAATTAACAACAGACATTACATCTAACAAATACATCGTTCACAACTAAATGAATAGATATCTACTATACCCACAACAAGCATTTAACATGTCCACTAAATTAAAGATTATTATTTAGGAACAGCGTTTTTATAAATAAATTCGTTTTTCCGTAATTATAATATTACAGTAAAAAACCTAACCTGTAAGAAATCTGCGTTGATTGTAATCCAACCAAATCCTTGAACATAGTTTCACTAAATTTATGTTCAAATATATAGTTTTGAGCTTGTTGTTTTTATCAAATTAAAATATAATATTATTACCACAATATGCGATAAATATTGTTTTTAAAATACTATCAAATATTGCTATGATATAAACTCTGCACGAGACTCGTTGTCAAGCGCTAATTTATTGATTTTAGAATCCTGCTTTTCCTTTGCCAAGCTTATTCTCTACATGGACTTTCAAGAACGATCAAAAATCAAAATACAAGGTTAAATTATTTATCCAACAATATACAGTTATCACACGTTGTTTTCATTATTAATATTCATAACAAATTTTCCAAATTGTTTATGAAATTACTCAATTATTAATTTCAAAATTCAAAAGTTTAAAGTAAGCGGAAAATTTAAGGAAATTGTGTAGCTTGAAATTGAAACTAAGTGTGGTTTAAACATTTATTTCACTCCAAAACTATAATTATTATAATAAGCGTTTTATACTCATGACAAAAACTGTGTAAGCGGGTATTTTTGGATATACAAATAACAAACGATGAAATAAAACAATGTAATTTGTTCAAATCTTCATTACATTTAAACTAAGTTTAATACATATTCGTGACGCGTTTCGCTAACACAGTATAGCTTTCTCAAACGAGTGGAATTATAACGAAATTTTTTTTATTTATACAGTGCAATAATACGGAATTTATAAAAAGCAAAAAGTGTCTAAATTTGGGATTAACTAAACTATTGAACAAGTTTACCGGAACCTTTCTAGGTAAAAAGGTTCAAGGGAAAATTGTTGATATCTATTTGGCCGTTAAGAAGATTTTCTGACTATTTGTTCTTATTTATCTCAAGAGCTTCTAAAAGATTCAATTTCAGGGATTTAGGTTCTATATACAAAATTTCAAAATTTGTGTCGAAAGTGTGTTGGTTTTCTAATAAATGATTTGAGTAGGTAGTTGGAATCTAATTTTTGGTTGTCATAGCTATATTTGTGCTCCGAAATTTTACAAATATCACTATATCACAGATTATATAGAGAACAGATACGAATCCCGGTAAAACATCAAACGATTTTCAGCTCCGTCGTCAATGACCTTGGACCTTTAACTCGGTATGGCCACGATGTTGCCAAATTAAAATATTTTCTAAATTTCTCACCAAATTGCACTGTTGACTCGGGGACAATAACAATTTCTAGTGCCGGATCTAGTTTTTTTGGAAGTTTCCACTAAATCTTTAAAACTGCGCCATGAATTAAAACAATAATCATAATCGAATATATATTTATGTTTTTATTTAATACCTATATGTACATTCCTATGATTTGATATAAATAGTCATTACAGGAGATTAATTAATAAATATATTATTAGATAACACAAATAATTACAAAAATCAAGCAAATTTTTAAGTACAAATAATTCTCAATTTATTTATTATCAAAGGGAATGCAATATATACCTATATTATATTTTGATAATAATTTGTAGCACCAAAGTTAATATCAAAAACTTTAAAATTTCTTCAGTCATCCATGAAGCCGAGCCCTTCAATAAAGGCCGCAACCATTTTCAGTGGATGCCTGCTTGTGTCTCCAGGAGCCATGACAGTGACTCCGAAGATTCGCCTGCGTAATACAGCCCAGTGTGGACACTCTAAGAGAACATGAACTGACGTTTCATCAGTCATGCATAGGGAACTTTCCTCTACTCCTAGATTGTAGAGGTGCTTCCTCATACAGCAGTGCCCTGTTAGGAGTCCTGCTATCTTCCTTAGCCTACTCCTTGGTAGTTCAGTGGCTGCCCTGGCGTGTCCATCAATCCATCCCTTCAGTAGAAGTTTGGATTGTCTAGGACCCTGCAGAGCATTCCAATGAGCGAGGTGCTGATTCCTCAGCCACTTCTTCGTCTCCTTGCGTATTCTTTGTTTTGTTAGGCCCAGGGTCGGGCCCGGGCCGCAGAAAGGAGCTGCCGCCCCTTCCGTAGCCAGTGCATCCGCCATCTCGTTGCCTTCAAAACCAGAGTGGGCTGGAATCCATTCTAGCCGCACCACGTTCCGCCTTGCAAGATTAGCAAGTAGTTCTCGACATTCGTTAGCAAGTCCTGAGTCGCTGGTATACCCACTCAGGGCTTTAATTGCTGCCTGACTGTCGGAGTATATGGTTATGCGTCGATCCACATAACCTCTATTTTGAACGTTAAGGGTAATACCGGTCTCCAGCAAAATTGGAGGCTTCGCTACGCTCAGCCTCCAAACATTGCTGTCGACCGGTAAACAACCCTTACCGTTCTTGATACTTAATATACTATTAAGAAGGTCGTAAATGGTGGTATTTAGATAATTGCTGGGAAAAGCTGAAATTATATACTTTGAGACAAACTATACGAAAATTTATTACAAATTTCACAAATAGTAAAATTTTTTATTTGCGAATATTGGATATAAAATAATGCAATAAGCAGGTACCAAAAATACTAAAAGTTCAATAAACCTTCCTTGACTTTTAATAGGTTTTTGTTTCTGATAGGAAATTATTGAATTAATTTTTTTCCAGAAAATGTTTAAAAGTGATTTCACAAATAAAATGAAATTATCAAAAAAGTATAATTGAAAATGAAATATAATATTACCTTACGTTTTTTTTAATCCAATTAAAAATCACAATGATAACGGTAACATTTTAACATTGACATAATTCATAAATGAATAAAAACTATATCACAGTGTAACTAAGCGTTTATACACGTAAACACCTCAAGTTATTTCGGACAGCTTGCGACCTCAAAACTATCGTTTTCGTAACTTTTGTAGGTACTTTTAGTAAAATATGAACAAGGTTATTTAAACTCTAAATTTATATATAAGAATTTTTATATGGAAAATATATTGTACAAATACTATTTTTTTATCACAAAATCGAAAACAAGAAATGTAGATATAGATTCAATCGATGAGTCAATGAACTCCAAAATGTATTTATATTTTGGTTTCATATTCATATCGCGAGTAGGTAGGTATTGGAATACATTTTTCAGTGAGATAACAAAAATGAATATTTGAACGATTGTAAGGAAATAGTATATTATACAACGATCATGTAATGATGGTTATTAATACACAAGCATTAACCGGGAATGAAACGAGCCAAAGGCCAGTTTCGTATGGTTAATGCGACTGTATTAATAACCATTGCATGAGAGTTTCATATACTATTTTTTCTACGAAGAAATTTGATTAAAAAAATATTTAAAAAAATGTACTACCCTGAACTCGAACCCGGAATGTACAGATCGAAAAAAACCTAATGAAGCACCTTTACCCACTGCGCCATGGGACCCCGGTTGAACTGATAGCACAAAGCGTATAAGTATTTTACTCTTATAAAATATTAGAAATAAATTATTGTAAACAAAAATTAATAAGTTTAAATATGTATTTGCCTGGTTTGGTTAGGTTAGGTTTGTGGTGAGTGGGTCTATAAGGCCCTCCACTGCGACTCACAAGAGTCTATTGTGGCTCACACCTATTCAGATTTCACCATGCCTGCTATGGTCTAACATTTGTTTGGAGACATTCTTCGAAGGATGTATAAAAGCCTTTGAATGAACCAATCCTGGTAAATTATGCCAGAAGTTTAAAGCTCTTCTTGCTGTCCAGGTATTTAGTGTTTGTTTGGCAAAACTTATTGCGATGCCAATTGTGGGTTCTGGTCCGATAGAAACACGTGCGGCACCCTCCCTTCCAAGAAAGTCTGCCTTCTCGTTTCCTTCCATGCCAGAATGGCCAGGGATCCAGACCAGCGCACAATACTTTATTGAGTTCTCCTATTGAGGAGAGTCTTTTTTGGCAGTCTAAAACCCATTTCGACGTTACACGGCGAGAGCTAAGTGCTTCTAAAGCCGCTTGGCTGTCCGAGAAAATTTTTATTGTTCTATGTATGAGATTGGCTTGCTCCACTCTCTCCACACATGAAACAATGGCGTAAATTTCCGCCTGAAATACGGTTGCATAGGATCCTAGAGAGGTTGAAATTTCTGTCCTAGGTCTGCGCCCGTATACACCTGCACCAGAGCCTGAGGGTGTTTTTGAGCCGTTTGTGTACCAACAGCTGTCTGCTCTTAATAGTTCATCCTTACGGAGGACCCATTCATCTCTATTTGGAATTAGGACGGTGTAAGGCAGGTCGTAGTTTACTGTTGGAGGCATTATGTCAGAGGTCATTCCCAGAATACTGTGACTTTCACTGTCCGCTAGTATTCTGCTTCGTTCTGCATAAGCCTGATTTGTGCATTTAGAAATATGTACAATTCTGTATGCTGTCCATCTAGCCTCTCTTTCCAAAAATATATGGAGAGGAGGTAGGTCCAGAAGGATTTCCATGGCTTCTGACGGTGTGGAGCTGATAGCACCAGTGATTGCCAGACAAGCCTGTCTCTGTAAACCAGAGAGCTTTGCTTGGGCCGTTCGCTGTAAAGCTTTTGGCCACCAGGGAATAGCTCCATATGTGATCATTGGTCTAACAATCATCACATATATCCAATAGATTTGTTTGGGTCCCAAGCCCCAAGATTTTCCACAGATCCTGCGACATGTCCACAAAGATAGTCTGGCCTTATGGATAACTTTTTCCAAGTGAGCGTTCCAAGTAAGTTTCTTATCTAGGATAATCCCCAAATATTTTACTTCCGCTGCAAATGGAATAACCTCACCATTGTAGGAAAGTGGTGGAAGATCCTCCAACTTCCTTTTTCTAGTGAAGGGAACTATTACAGTTTTGCCAGGGTTAACAGACATCTGTTCCCTCTGACACCAACTGTGGACATCGTTCCAACGTCTTTTGGAGGATATTATGTGCTACCTTTCCTGACTTGGTCCTTGACAAGATGACAAGGTCGTCTGCATTCGCTTGCAGTTCTACCCCTTCTCTTTTGAAATCGCTAAGCAAGTTATCCATCAAGATAGACCACAGTAGGGGAGATAGTACTCCGCCTTGTGGGCATCCCCTGGAAACCTTAAAGCTGATGGTCTCGTTCTGAAGGGATGTACTGGCTGTCCTATTTGTGAGCATGGCATATATCCAACTAGTGTAATGGTTGGTTTGATGCCCTTTTCAGTCAAAGCTGAACCAATGGAGGTCGGTAGTGCATTGTTAAATGCTCCTTCAATGTCAAGAAATATGTATAATGTATGTGTATAATAAGTATAAAGCTACCCGCCTGATGTAGCAATCCAGTGCTTTTTCAAGGTGGTGGTGCTCGACATTTCTTTTGAAAACTAACGCAAAAGATTTAAACTGTCATAAAACAATGTCAAACTGTCAAACATTCTACAGAAACTATTGGGTCTGCCTACTTGGGTATTTGAAAATCTAGATTTCTATTGGTGACTTTTTCAGTTTTATAATGAGTATCATTATGAAACTGAAAATTGGCATTTAATTAACAACTTAAAGTATAGGCAAAGATTATAAAGAGAACAGATACGAATCCCTGTAAAACATTAAACGTATTTCAGCACTTTCGTCCTCAGCTCCTTGGACCTTTAACTCGGTATGGCCGCGATGTTGCCAGTTTAAAATATTTTCTGAATTTCTTACCAAATTGCAGTGTTGACTCGGGGACAATAACAATTTCTAGTGCAGGATCTATTTTTTTTTGGAAGTTTCCACTAAATCTTTAAAACTGCACCATGAATTAAATCAATAATCATAATCGAATATATATTTATGTATTTATTAAATACCTATATGTATATTCCTATGATTTGTTATAAATAGTCATTACTCTTGGGAGATCAATTAATAAATACATTTTTAGATAACACAAATAATTACAAAAATCAACCAAATTTTAAAGTACAAATAATTCTTAATTTATTTATTATCAAAGGGAATACAATATATGGATCTAGGTGAATTTATCGAAAGCAATTTATCGAATGACAATTGACCGAATACAATTTATCGAATGACAATTGACCGAATACAATTTATCGAATAGGTGAATTTATCGAATGACAATTGATCAAATGCTAAATTTATTGGTAACCTAACCTAACCTAACCTAATATAAAAATAACGCCCGACCAATAGCAACCTCCGATTTGGAAAGTGGAGGGGGCGGGTTCAAGTGTCCTAGCCCCTGCAATTGAAAACTAATAAAGAAGAGGAAACAAAACAAAGGATACGAATTGAACTTACTTCATTAAATTTAGCGTTCGGTCAAATTGTCATTCGATAAATTCACCTATTCGATAAATTGCATTCGGTCAATTGTCATTCGATAAATTGCATTCGGTCAATTGTCATTCGATAAATTCACCGCATACCACAATATATACACCTATGCGAGGGAGAATTTAGATAATAATTTATAGCACCAAAGTTAATATCAAAAACTTCAAAATTTCTTTTATCATATGCCAGGATATTAAATTAAATACTCTCATCCCTATATATTTATCATTGTACATCACCGATTGAGATTCCCACACGACGTCACACGCTGTCGGCTACATGCGCAAGAACATACCGTGAGTAAGTGTATCGTGCTATTTCCTTCTTGGCCACTGAACATTCAAGCTGTTGGCTTCATTTATAAGGAAGACGGGCTTCGAGAAAAGGATGACGCAAAGATGCATTCGTTCATTTTTACTCGACTTGGAGGGGACACTGCAGTTCCCCCAGATTAAATAAGAAATAAAACAAAATTTTCAGCATATAGCTATTGGTATCTTTATTCCAAAAATAAGTGTAATAAAACTGCACAACCAATTTTAAAAAATACTTCATCTTAAACAAGTAAACTTTAGCAGCATTTATATAAATAAGTAGATCAAATTGTATAAAATAAATTATAGTAAATATTAAAAACAATAAACATAATTGGACGTATTTAAAAATAGTTTTGCATAAATTATGGCTACCTATTAGTCAGAGGAACTAGCAATAACTTTATGATAAATAATTTAAAAAAGTATTAATTTCATTTTCAGGGGCATCTATTGAAAAGGACACCATTTGTATAAAAAAGTGTCCTTTTAATAGCGGTTGTAAAAAAATGTATTTTTATCAAAAAATTATTGCCGAGTTCCAGAGCTGGGATGGTAACAAAAAGAATGAATAGCGTTAGTTGAACGTCAATTCTGCTTTTATGTAACGAGAAATTAAAATATCCGATAAACATCTGGTTGTTAAAGGATTATTGAGCTCGTACAGTTGGCAGAAGCAAACGTGAGCCCTGGTGGGCGTGTTCATGTCGCTGTAGTTGTATTATTTAGATATTTTTAGTAAGGTTTAAATCGTATTAAATCGTAATCGGCACAATCTTAACCTTTAAATAAACGTCAAACCGGACAAACGTCAAATATTTAATGTCCGTGGCTTGAAGCTCATACTTTTCGGTATGTGCTTGAGGGGCAAGGGGAAGGTTAGACTAGGCGTCACGCCCGGTAATAAACGAACGGAATTCAGTCACTATGAGCTGCTACCAAAGTCTATATATTCCAATAAGTCCGACCACTCTCTCGACGACGCGAAAATCCCCCTCCTACCGACACCCACCGTCTCACCGGCAATACCCACATCTGATGTGGGATTTATTTATTTTTCAGTTCTGTTTGACT
>CAJUYG010006323.1:0-12345 GCA_910591675.1 Galerucella calmariensis
CTATCAAGAAACGCGTTTTATTAACAACATTTCCAATATAAGCGAAAAAAACGCGCTATCCCAATAAAAACCGTTCCTGGAACGTGCACTTCACTGGATTCCATTTCTAGTAGACTATCATATCGTTGGAATGTCATAAAATGAAATATTTCATTTCACATTTTGCCACAGATATGATCTACTATGAATGGACCTTAATAAAAATTTGATAACAAAATTTTGCAGTCTTAAACTTCAAAATAATTTTTGATTGTCTAGTTGTCAAATTTGTTCTGTTGTGTCAGTTAGGGATAAAAATTAATTTTTACTTATTTTTTCTTGACAACGGTAACTGGAACGCTACCGAAACGTTGAAACAAAGAATTTAAAAATACTGTGGTTTAATTTCCCAAGAAATTAAAAAAAGAGTGAATAATATACCACAAGGAACATACAGAAGATATTTATTATTATATATTTTCAGTTTCTGTCTAACAATTCTAACGAATAGATGTACCTACTTGTAACTAATATTAAATAAATTCTTTTTAAAAAAGCTGTTTCAGTTTCGAAACACTTATCTAGCTACTTCGACATTTTAGTAAAATAAAGAACCAACAATTTAACACGAACTCAAGTAATATATTATCATAGCTCAAGGTAATTGAAAACAATTTTTGGTTCCATAATAACCATGTTTATTAAACACGCAGTATGTGCCTCTAGGAAATTTTATTACGTGATATTAGTAACCAGTAGTAACCGACAAGGTATAAAGTTTTTTAAAAAAGTTATTAAAACTATTTTATACTTCAACTAGTATGCTGAAAAATTCACAAGTTTTAGTCGGTTACACTTATTGTTGATAATATAAAATAACAAATTCGTTAGAATACACTTTATTTTAACAGAAAAATTGTATCTCTTTCAACCCAATCGAACAAATAACTAGGTATACATAAAAATAAACTCTTTCTCATCCCAGATCAGGGCGGAACTGTCGAAATATTGTTGGCATTCGCACTCACTACCTACTTATTGTAATTATATCACAAACTAGAAATTTAGAAAGCTTTTCTTTTTACTTTTATTGCACATGCACTGCACTGCTTCCTTGTCTAGCTACATTTAGATTAGATTTGATGAAGTGGCTACTTTTGGTTAGCAGATATATTTAGGAAGCCGACAATAAGTTATAGTTAAGTACAAAATACGAAAATCAGTACGATTAGATACGATGAACTTAAGTAACATTTTTTTAGTGAATTTATTCGTTTTATTAAATATATTCAAAAAATGTGATAATTTAAATATTTTAGCTATAACACCACACCCTGGTAAAAGTCATCAGTTAATATTTGAGCCACTGTTTAAGAAGTTGGTTACAAACGGACATAATGTTACCCATATTACTCGGTTTCCAGTTGAAATTGAATCTACGAACTGGAAAACAATTAACGTTGCTTTTGAGGAACAAAATGCTACTGAAATGATTACTTTTGAAATGTTTACAGGTAAGTTACACAATAAACATATTTATAGAATGCATCTATGTTTCATGGTGATCACAAGGTTGAAATTCGATATACCTCGTATTTTTTTATCCATAAAGGGATATCACAAATTAAGAAGAAAAAAACCGTGAATAGTTTTTATGTGTCTACAAAAATTAGTCGAGTATTGTTAATTTTTGAAGGAAGGAATATGTTTAATGTTTCATTCGACTTTCCTAACAGTTTTTCGGATGTTTTGGAACGACAGTTTCAGAAATATCTCCTATGCTAAGTGCCATCAGAATCGGCCATTTCGTCAGGAGTTGCTCAGTATGAACCCGATTGCAGAGCCAGCTACCGTGACCAATTGTAAATCTAAACTATCCAGTTACTTACCTAAACACACACACAAAATATTATCAAAATCAGCCCATCCGTTTAGGAGTTATGAACTCGATTGCATCGCCACCTACCGAGACTAATTGTGAAGAGAAAACACCCAGCAGGTTAGGTTTGTGGTGAGTGGGGACAGACAAGGACGGCAAGTTGGATCTTCTGACAGTTCAAGTTTCAGCATAATAATATGATGATTCAGATGGTAGTGGCCTATTAAAAGGCCTGTTAGACAACGTAGGTCATGCCTGCTATAATTTAACATTTGTTTGGAGACATTCTTGAATGAATCAATCCTGGTAATTTATGCCAGTCTAAAGCTTTTCTTGCTCTCCAGGTATTTAGTGTTTGTTTGACAAAACATATTGCGATTCCAATTGTAGGTTCTGGTCCGATAGAAACACGTGCGTCACCCTCCCTTGCAAGAGAGTCTGCCTTCTCGTTTCCTTCCATGTCAGAGCGGCCAGAAATCCAGACCAGCAATACTTTATTGAGTTCTCCTATTGAGGAGAGTCTTTTTTGGCAGTCCAAAACCAATTTAGACGTTACACGGCGAGAGCTAAGTGCTTTCAAAGCCGCTTGGCTGTCCGAGAAAATTTTTATTGTTCTATGTACGAGATTGGCTTGCTTGATCCTAGAGAGATTGAAATTTCTGTCCGAGGTCTTCGCCCGTATACACCTGCACCAGAGCCAGAGGGTGTTTTTGAGCCGTCTGTGTACCAACAGCTGTCTGCTCTTAATAGTTCATCCTTACGGAGGACCCATTCATCTCTATTTGGAATTCGGACGGTATAAGTCAGGTCGTAGTTTACTGTTGGAGGCATTATGTCAGAGGTCATTCCCAGAATACTGTTACTTTCAGTGTCCACTAGCATTCTGCTTCGTTCTGTATAGGCCTGATTTGATACACTTATTACATATATGCTGCCTACAATATTTTTTCTACGGCGATATACTTCTCCTTTATTAGATCCTTTTGCCCTTTCAGGCGTCGGATGTGGATTCCATGTCCTGTACCCATTTCTTCTGTCTCTTGCAAGATTTTTCATTTCTGCTATGGTCTTTCCTCTTTTTAAACCCATGCCTTGTATTTGGTCTAACAATTTTCTTCTAGGCCTACCCCTTTGTTTTTTGATCGATCTCCCAATCTTCATTATTTTCTTAGTTAACCTATTTGGTTCCATTCTTACCATATGATCATACCAGCTAAGTTGCCTCTTTTTTATTTTACCAGTTACCAGTTTCTGTTTAGTTGTCTCTCTAATGACGTCATTCTAATCCTATCCCATTTAGTTTTCCCTGCAATTCTTCTTAGATGTTTCATTTCTATTGCGTCCAATTTTCATTTGCATATAATATTGTAGGAACTGTTATCATATTATGAATTTTCATTTTCACTCCCAAGTCTATATCTTTATGTCCAAGAATTGTTTTATTTAGAGAGAAGTATATTTTTGTTGATTTATTTGCTCTGTTTGTTATTTCTGCATCTATATTTCCATCTTCTGTTACTATACTTCCAAAATATTCAAATGTTGTTACTCTTTCTAGTGTCTGGGTTTTGCATTCAATCTCTTTGTTATTTTGATTACCTAGTTGTTTTTCATTTATTATCATCACTTTTGTTTTATTTATGTTCACCTCCATCTTCGTGTTTTCTATTTCTTTGGTCCAAATATTCACTAGTTTTTGCATTATGTTCTTTGTATTCGCTACTAAGACCACATCATCTGCATAAAGTAAACTACTTACTTATTTTTATCGGTTCTAAATGTCTATGTCCCAGTAGTATTCAGTTGCTCATATTTTTCTTCAGTTCGTTTCACAATGTTATCCATGATTATTATAAACAGTAATGGGCTTAAACTGTCGCTTTGTTTTATTCCCTAATACATTTTAAATTCTTCCGACCTTTGCCCTGCAATTTGAACCTTGGCTCTAACTACCTCGTATACACTTTTGATTATATTTATTAAGGTGGGTGGAACTTCCAATTCTTCCAGGGCTCTCTATACTTCCCTTCTATCTACTCTATCTACTGATCTATAAATGTAAGGTACATTTCTTCTCCCTCTTCTATTTTTCTTCTGATTATATTCCTCAGTATATAAATATTATCATTTGCTTGTCCTCCAGGTCTAAAAGCTCCCTGTTCTTCTCCTAATTTTGGTTCTACATATTCCCTTAATCTTTTTTCTATTATTTTTGTGTATACTTCATAGTTAGTTTGGGCCAAACAGATTGCTCTGTAATACCCACATTGTGCCTGATCTCCTTTTTTTATGATGGTATTATTGAGTTAATTTCCCATTCCCTTAGAATGTTTTGCTGCTTCTTTGCATACCTTCCATATCCATTCCTTTCCGCTTTCCCCCAAAAATTTAATCATCTCTGGATTTAATCTTCCCCGTTAGCCTTGCCTGTTTTGATTTCTTGTATTACTTGATCTATCTCTTCTTTTTGGATTCCTTGTAAAACTGGTCGATTTCCTCTTCTACTAATGTTATATTCTCTTCCGATGTTGATGTTTTGAATTGCTCTGAATAGTATTCTTCCCATGCTTTTACTATTTGTTCCATTTCCGTTTGTACTTGGCCCTGGCGATTTTTTATTGTTCTAATATCTTTATATTTATTTTCTCTCAATCTTTTTATTCTTGTCCAAAATTTCCTGTTATCCATGTACTACGGCGATATACAAATAATAAAATCAAAATTATATTTTTTCACTCTATCATTAAATAGCCGTTTTAAACGTTATAAACTGATTAAATACAAGATATTTTAAAGATACATCAATAAAAAGTGTATATACTCTAAAAAATGTATGATTTTTCTTTTTTAGGAAGTATATTGGACGTACACAGAATTTTAAAATTGTTAGGCGACCTGGCAGAAGTAGCATGCTCGGGACTATCACATCCAAATCTACAAAAATTTTTAACTGAAGAACAGCATTTTAACGTCGTCCTTATAGAAATGTTCAATACGAACTGTTTTATGGGATTAGCGAAAAAATACAACGTTCCCGTTATTGGTAAGCTTGCTAGGATAATCCATACTGCTTACACTCATTTATAACTATTCCTGCTTTTAAATACAAGTATCTTCTCTCGATTTACACTAAGATAAATGTCTTAAAAAAAGGCCAATTCTCACCTAAGCGCTACGTCGCTTGCTTCAAAATGACGCTTACAACTGTTTGCATGTAATTAAACCCTCCTCAACTAAGTAGAGCGGCGCTAAACCCAGCACAATTTTCCTGAAGGTACGTTTTCCTCCACATTCCCCAGTCGCTAGTAGCGACGACTTATTTGCCAAGACACCTATTCATGTATTTAAACGGGAGTGTTTTTCTACTCGCTACTGAGTTGCTGCTGCCCAAATTGAGTCGCTATTCGCTCAGTCGCCCCAGTCAGTTCTGCTCCGGCGAATGATTCGGGACGATTTTTCAGGTAGGATAGTGTTTTAATAGTATATTAAAGTATACGTGGATGTTAAGATCTTTAAAACACGCGCGATTTTTCGAGCACGTGTTTTGAAGACTAGTTATACACGAATACTTTACGCTATTTTTTTATTATTGGTGCACTTTGAAATTATAAATACTGGTCTATAACTACTACAACAACAAGAAATGTGAATCATAAAGCGCTTTCGATTATTTACTTTTGGCTGCTAATAGCAGCTCGTAGTGACTGAATTCCGTTCGTTTATTACCGGGCGTGACGCCTAGTCTTACCTTCCCCTTGCCCCTCAAGCACATACCGAAAAGTATGAACTTCAAGCCACGGACATTAAATATTTGACGTTTGTCCGGTTTGACGTTTATTTAAAGGTTAAGATTGTGCCGATTACGATTTAATATGATTTAAACCTTACTAAAAATATGTAAATATGCAAAATTTTGTTATCAAAAACATTATAATTGAAAACTGTTCTCCTAACAACAGAAAATTCATTGGCATTGGCACATGTCAGGTGATTTTGAGGTTCCTGAAAAATCGTGTTCGATTTGCTCAAAAGTCGTGACGACTGAGGCGTCACGCACAAGTGCTGGAAGCCCAAATAAACGAAAGCAACATTTGATGGAAATAAGAACTAAATGTCGAATGGTTGAATTCGTGATGTATATGATGCGTTGTCATGGAAATGAGAAAAGCATAAACTAATTTGTATTTTGATGGAAGTTGAACCTTATTGAGTTCTGTGAATGTCAATAGTATTAATTTAAATACCATTTCCTAAGATTTGAAAAATCGACATATTAATTAATATTTCTTAAACAATACCAACGGCACTTTCCATTTTAATTTATAAATTTGACATTGTTAAATATTGTTCGAATAAAAGTTTTGACGTTACAAACGACTCCTGTCAGATAAATAATTAAAAAATTGTCGTTTAGAGATGATTTAGAGTAGACCATCACTTCGTTTCTCGAGTTGTTGATGTTGCCACGGTAACTTGAAAACACGCGCGTTTTTTAAAGTTCGATTTAAACACGCTGAGGCGTGCTTTAAATAGGTAAAATGGTTCACCAATAAAAAAAAGTTATATTGTATTCGGATAAATTCGAAAAAATTCTTTAAATTTCGATTCATTATCAAGTGAAATCTTTTATACTGCCTATTTTTAAACATTGGCCTTTTCCCGCCTTCTTTCAGACTCCGATGCTGATTTAAGAAGCGAATTTTCATTTTGAGCCTTATAATGTAAAAGTATTAAAATACTGTTTGTTTAGAAATATTAATTTTATTATTATGTATAGCAGAAAAATATAATTATACAATAATTATTAATCATAGCGACTGCTATAAAATGATATTTATTGACGAATATTTAACAAGATCCGATCGGAGGAAACCATTTCTTTTTAAAATTCGTCGACGAATATAATCGCTGCTACTTTGGCAGTCGTTAGCGACCTGCGAATGTGGAAGAAAACGTACCTTCAAGAGTGAATCGGCCTTGATGCTTGTTTAAATAAATAAAATATTCAATTATCAGTAATAATATAACAAGAGAGTGAGAAGAAATTCAAAATAATTTGACAGATTTTTTTAAAACTTGTTGCCAGGCAATAGTCACGATAGCCCGTAAGGCTCAAAATGGCAACAAGTTTGAAAAAAATCTGTCAAATTATTTTCTAATTTATGGAACTCGCGAGTTATATTTGACTAAATTATTTTTTGATTCACAATTTTTCGAAGTAGTTTCTAAAATCTTTTTAGTTATTTCTGCGTTGACGCAACTAGGTAATTATTTTGACAACTATTTGACACTTGCCAGGCAAATAAAAGCCACAGTGATTATTCCCGAGAATAATCACAAGAGATTTATTCCCACTATAATAATGACATAATTGGTTGAAACTTACCCTTGTGACAAATAAAGAAGCATTTCATTGGTTTTAAGAAACGTCAAAAAATAATCACATAGAAAAATGTTAACATTGTTATCAATATACAGAAATATTTCTGAAATGTAATTTTAATTTGATAAAATTGACGATTCGTGTAATTTATTTAAATAAAATATTGATCATTGTGCAGCACACGTGTTTCTAGATTTTGACAAAAAAATTTATACTCCCATACTCCTTACAATGGCAATATTATTAGGCACTATTTTTTTTGCTGAACTTCAAATTTTATACAGCGGGCATTAAAATTTTACTTATGTAGTTGGAAATTTTCAGTTTACTCGGCCAATTCTTTAGAAATTCGTTTACAATCGGCTACTACAGTTTTACAATTTGAATGACCTAGCTTAAGAGCGCTTTCAGACGAGAAACTTTGTGGCCGGCTACTAGTGTCTGTAGTGTCGGAAAAGAATCGCGCGGCTTAAAATACATTAAATACCATGTATTCCTTATCTGTGTCCCATGTGGATGCGTCTATTCATATTAATGTATTTTTAGCCGCGCGATTCTTTTCATTTCTTTTCAGGCGCACAAAGTGTCTCGTCTAAAAGCGCTCTAATTATAAAAGTACCAAGTTAATTATTCCTTCATTAATTAAATCAATATAATTTCTATTTTCACGACATGCAATGGTAGCTAATTATTTTTAAAGTACATGCAATCACCCAGTAACATTTTCTTATGTGCATTTCTGTCCATGTTTAAAATATATCTCATAATAGGTATTCTTTTTGTTTAAGGATTACATTCGACTACATGGCTGCCATGGATGTACGATTGGTTCGGGGTCCCATACAATCTTGCCTACTTTCCCGATCTCTTTTTAGGTGTAACAGACTCAATGAATTTTTTTGAGAGAGTAAAAAATGTTATACTGTTCATGTACAATAATTTGATGTATGAATATACTATGGCTAATAGAGGGAATCAATTGTCAAAGGAATACGTCGGTATCGACTTATATGATGACGGAGATATTATGAAAACCGCCGATTTGTTGTTAATAAACAGACATTATACATTAAATTTGCCGTTTCCACTAGTTCCTAACGTCATCGAAGTTGGTGGGATTCACATTGATTCACAAAAAGCTAGGAAATTACCACAGGTAAAAATAAATTGAGACAAAAATGTAGTTTATCATTTTTCAAATGCTGGCCATAGACGGACCGCATGTTGCAGTTGAGACTCGAGGCCGACTACTCTAGAGCGGTCGCGTTGAGGTCGTACACGACTGCAACACGATCGCAAAATAATACTGATGCCGCTGATGCGAGTTCATTTACAAGATGGATTTCGATGAAGAAGAGTGGAAGGGATTGGTATTCAGCGGGGGAGCGGGGAGGGAGTGGCACGCGGTCGGCAGCAACTGCTTGTAGCGGTCCGTGGATGGTAGGTCCGGCAGCTCTAAGCAGTCGGCCGCACGGCGAAACTCGACCGCTAAGGAAATGCTCGAGCGGTTCGTGGTTCCAGTATTGCGGATATGAACTTAGTATGGAAACTGCAGATCGCCGTGCGGCGACCGCATCTTGCAGTCGGTCTCGACTGCAGCATGCGGTCCGTCTATGGCCGGCCAAAGAGAAACTTTTACATCGCCTCAAAATGTTTCGTCCATCTATAGACAATCTGCGATTTTGGCCTGCTTTGGTGCCCCAGTTTTTTCTGCCAAATACATACAAATCTATATTGTTTCGAAGAACGATGACGTCAATCTAACTTTGGTAGTCTTTTTGATCTGTCAAATCACATACCGAGATCTGCAGCACGGTTACTGAAATTGGAAGATTTCTATCTGGTCTAATTGCTTTTTATTAGTGAATAAACAAAGACGTTGAAATGAACAACTTATTTTATTAAATGACTAGTAGTAGGGCTGTTGCTGTCTAGGGCTAGGGCTGGTGCTTCTTCTACCACTGGCGTTAAGGTTGCAAGATGGAAAGTGTAGTCGATGTTGAACTTATTGACGGCATAAGGCAATATCCAGAATTATGGAACACAACAATAGAGGATAACCACAAAAAAACAAAAGAAAATCATAAACCATATATGATATCATCAGCTTGGTGTGTCTTTCCATCGTCTCAACAATTTACAACTACACTGTGTAAAAGCGTGTGCACCTTGTGTGCTCGCTGCGTTGACGTTGCGTGCACACAGCGTTTGCTACACACAGGGAGTTACATCGCCGCAACGTGTATGCGTGCACAAGACGCTCGTGTGTCACGGTCCTTAGACAAAGAAAGAGAGTGGACGCATTATGAAACTGTGACCACCTGCCATATCGCCGTTGTTGTCAATGGCGTAACATAATATTTGTAATTAGTGTTTGCAAATGTAATAAAATTGTGTTCAAAGTGTTTGTTACATGACCACTGCTGCTCGTAGAGGATAGCTTCGCGAATTTTGTTCATATACACTATTTATTTTACAGGAAATCGATCAATTTATTAGAGAATCAAAGCATGGTGTGATATATATGAGTATGGGATCACTTCTTAAAGGTAATAGTTTTCCCGAAGAAAAAAAACAAGTATTGTTAAAAGTTTTTTCAAAATTACCACAAAGAATCATCTGGAAATGGGAAGGAGAAATGGAATTTAAACCCGATAATGTACTATTAATTAAATGGGCACCACAACAAGATATTGTATGTGAGTATTAATTGTGAGAAAAACATTTACAAACATTTTAATATTTTTTGTCTTTATAGGTCATCCGAATGTAAAAATATTCATAACTCATACTGGTACATCGGGTGTAATGGAAGGCATACATTGTGCCAAGCCTTTATTAATGTTACCCCAATTTGGTGACCAATTTAACAACGCAGCAGCTGTGGAAAAAAATGCAGGAGGTCTAGCGTTTACTTTGAGAGACATTGACGAAAAAATTCTTTTGGATGCTATTAAAAAGCTCTTAAGTCCTCAGTGAGTTGAAATCTTTCGTTTTTTTGTAGACTATTACTAAAGGTACAAATTTTATCTATAGGTTTGTGGAAAGTGCTCAGAGTTTATCAAGAAGATTTGAAGATCGACCCTTGACTCCCATTGATACAGCTTTGTATTGGATAGACTATGTCGTGAAGCACAAAGGAGCGCCGTTCATGAAAACTGCTGCTCTCAACATGCCTACCTATAAATATTTCTCATTGGATATTATTCTATTTCTTCTCGTTATTGTATTTATTCCACTTTTCGGGTTTTATTTGTTACTTAAGAGGATTAAAAGGAAGTGCACGGATAGAAGAAATAAAGAAAAATCGTCATAAGTATTATGTAGAATCGTAAAAATAAAGTGGGTATATTTTTTATTGTGGTTTTATTTATCCAATGATCCTTCAATTCAATTTGGTTGACGCTATTCAAGATGCCAGTCAAGCTGCCCTTAAAGCACTTCAAAGCTCTAGGTATCATTTCGGCTGGTCTGGGAATGCGGCGAAGAACTGAGAAGACTGGCGACTCGGAAAAGTGTAACACTGGAATGGGTCCAAGGTCACAAAGGAATCGCTGGCAATGAAAAAGCTGACGATCTCGCAAGAACAGGATCGTCAACCCTAATGAACGGACCCGAACCAGCTGTTGACATTCCCGGATGCTCAACTAGGTTATGGTTAAAAGGGTGATTAAAAGAACAACACAATAAATACTGGAAGAATACGCTCAGGCAAATACATGGGAAGAAATTCATAAAAGAATCATCAGAAAAAGAACTGCTCTCAATGAGCAGGAACAAACTACGCACCATTACGGAACTACCTATGGGACACTTTCCCGGAAAGGAGCACCTGAACAAAATAGGTCTGTATAACGGAAACCTTACATGCAGAAGATACAAAAGGGCATCGAAACACCTCTGCATATACTATGCAACTGTAAGACACAGGAGGCAGAAACTGTATGGTAGACCCCAAATGACTCCAGAAGACTTCTACAACCAACCAGCAAAGAACCTGTATGAGCTAATACAGGGAACGGATTGGCTGAATAGGCTGTAGGCAGAACACTAGGAGGATCCACAATGAGCCCAGGAGGCTGAGGTGGTGCCGGCAAAGGGACTGCTCCAAAAAAAAAAGTATGTCAAAAGTCGAAGTAAGAGGGAAGAACACACTCACCTGCTTGCCAGTAGTAAGTCAGGTGGTAACGTAGCAACGAACCAATGCAGTATAGTATGTATTGTGTAGAAAGTTTTCGTATAAGCAAAAAATTTAAAATACAATAAACAAGTAACCAGACAACGAGTATCACCAATCAACAAGCAGATAAAAAATTAATGTGTTGGAATTGTAGAACTAATTAAAAACGATTTAATAAAATGACAAATAAATACATTGTTAAGCTCTGTTTATAATGAAAGGTGATTACCCTTATTTTCTTTCTTAATCTACAATCATTAGACATTGAATAAATAACAGTTATCAGTATGTAAAGTATCAGTAAATAATGATGCAGACGTTATAAAAAAATGCATGCACTGAGTTGAAACAAATACTCGAATGGCCGATAAATATTAATCGCTCCAAGAAATATTACTCTTACATTGAACGTCTCTCGGTCGTTTCAACACGAAATGATGTTTAATAAGTGGTTGAATATTGTTATATTAAGTTTGGTTTCAAATTTATTAGATTCTGTAGAATGTGCGAAAATATTAGGTGTTTTTCCCATGTTTGGGATCAGTCACCATAAGTTGTCCGTTTCTTTGATGCGAGGACTGGCCGAATCTGGAAATGAAGTAACTATAGTTAGCGCATTTAAGGATGATTACAAACCAGTCAATGGCTCTTACAACAATATAGTTTTACAAGGTCTTGCCAAAAGATTCCAAGGTAAAAGTTCTTTATTGAAAATCTTCAGTTTTTATAATATTCTCAGTACAGTTAAGCTAGAAATTGAAACTCTATCTAAACCTATAGTTTATGTACGATCCAAAAATCCTCAAAACCACATAAAACTTTGATTTATTGTTATTTTTTCAGATGAAATTAAAGATTTCAACTTATTCGAACTGCGGGATTTCAACAAATTACTCCAAGAAGCAACTTTTCAAGAATATATGT
>CAJUYG010006324.1:0-12343 GCA_910591675.1 Galerucella calmariensis
AACACAGTTTATTCATAATAGAAAACAAACCAATCTGTAACAATGATAGATTAAACGACTTACCTGTAAGGAAGTTCAATCTTCATTATACGAGTAACCACGTTCGTATAGACCACCATGTAGTTACGCTTGTGTCTCCCAAACATGTTCACTGTTTACAAAGCAAAACAATTTTTTGCTGACCCAACCTCTGTGAGAACCTACCTAAATATCCTTATTACGTTTGAAGTTCAAATCTGATATAATTCCGGGTTAAAAACGGGATGGGAGGGTTGGTCTATACGAACGTGGTTACTCGTATAATGAAGATTGAACTTCCTTACAGGTAAGTCGTTTAATCTATCATTATACTTCTTAACCACGTTCTAATAGACCACCATGTAGATGTTTAAAGCTCTATATATCAGATTTGTAGGCGAGATACACAATACTAGGAGTAATATTTATAGATGAACCTAATTTAATGCAGTTCTGTCTATGTTCTATTTAATTCAATAACCAGGCTAATAGTTTTAAACTAAGAATTTTATTTTGTTAACACTTTACAGTGGTAATTACTGTATAACGCACTAACATAATAAACACATAACAAATTATTATAAGAAATCTGATAATATAGAAAATATCTATTGGAACAAAAACAACAATCTTAAAAACTACTTTTGTAAAATCACTTTCTCTGCAAAATTTTCCTTAACATACAGGGGTCTGTTATAAAATTTTAAGAAGGTGTTTGATTTCTGAGTCCATCCGGCAGCCTTTCTAATACATTCGATATTGGCACCTGCGCGGAATGCAGCTGAAGATGCTGCGTGACGGACACTGTGTGCCTTGAAACTGGAAGTATCTATTCCGGACTTGTGCAAAGCAATTTTTAACCATCTTGAAATGGTTTGAGCTGTGGCTTTATGATATGGTTTTTTATGTGTCAAAAATAAAAATGTTATGTTATTTCTGAATGAGGAGGTTTTATTTAAATAGAATTGCAAAGTGCGAGCCACACAGATCTCAGGCTTATCATTAAAAAATGGAATAATAAGAACAGGCTGCGGCCTATTTGGAGACGATGTCTTTAATATTTCGGAGATGTAAATCTTATATTCGTTATCAGATAATTTAATTTTTGATAGGGTTTGAACTCTTTGTGATGTAACTAGGGATATTAACATGGATAGTTTGTACGTAAGTAATTCTAGGGAAATACTTTCTAGAGGATATAATGTGGAGAGAAAGTCAAGAACAACCTGGGGATCCCAAGTTACCTCGTACCTAGGGAATACAGGATTTTGTTTAAAAACTCCCTTTAAAAATCGTGTAAGAATATTTTCTTCATCCTCACATTTATTAATAAGTTTAAGAGCTGATTTGTGGCAATTTAAGGTATTATAAAGAGCACCATTTTTATATTCTGAGTCTAGAAACGAAAGTATGTTAATGATAGGAGCATTAAAGCAATTTATTTTATTTTGAGTGCAGAATATCCACCATTTTTTATACGTACAGTCGTACTGTTTTAAGGTATTATCACTAAGAGATGCTATGAGTGTGGAGATTATCTCTACAGGTATTCCTTTTTTCTTGTAGGCTTCCCCGATAACCTTCCGGCAACCAGGGTAATGTTGTACCAAATCGGATGGCTGTCCCTAAATGGAGAAAGTAAAAGATCAGGCCTTGGGTCAAAATAAATAGGTGTATCTATTAAATATTCCACAAACAGTGGATACCAAGGCTGATTTTGCCAGAAAGGAACCACTATTATACCTTCTGCTTTATCAAAAATAAGTTTTTTAATTGTCTTAAGTATTAGTGGAAAAGGCGGAAACGCATACAATTCTAGGTTATTCCAAGGTATTGAAAATGCATCAATTGCCATAGAACCAGGATCTGACCTCCAAGAAACATAGTGTTGACATTTTGTGTTGGTATAAGACGCAAACAAGTCTATAGAAGGTTTTCCTAAACGGTCTGTTATAGTTTTAAAGGCATTATTGCATAACGAAAATTCTGTTTCTATCTTTGACGATCTAGATTCATAGTCGGCTTTATTGTAAGCAGATTTAATATAGGAGGCAAATATAAAAATGTTCTTGGTCTCACACCATTCCCATATGGCCCTAGACAACTTAGCCAAATGCTTGTTTCTTGTGCTTCCCATTTTATTTATACAAGCGATTGCCGTTATGTTGTCAACTTTAAATATAATATTTTGGTTTGATTTATGTTTGGCAAATGATTTTAAAGAATAGAAAACTGCTAAGAGTTCTAGAAAATTTATATGGTAATTAGCCTCTTGGTCCGTCCAAAAACCACCCGTTCTCCTATCGAAACAAACTGCACCCCAGCCTGTACAGGATGCGTCCGAAAATATTTTATACAAATAATTACGTGGTAGTAGGGAGCATCCTGATTTATGAATATTATTTAACCACCAATTTAAATCGTGTAAACATTCCTCTGGTAATAACATTTTGGAATTGTAACCTCTTGAACTCTTTAAAATGTTACACTTAAAATATTCAAGAAGTTTTACATGTACCCAACCATAAGTAAAAGCAGGGCATATGGAAACTAAATATCCGATAAGTCTAGCGAAAATACGAATTTTTAAATTAACATTTGTTTTCACATCTAAAATAAAATGAGTAGCTCGTTCAATTTTGTCACTAGGTAAACTAATAGTCATGTTTTTACTATCCCAGAGAAAACCCAAAAATTTTATGTTTTGACATGGGTGTAGGCAGGATTTTTCAAAATTAATAATGAATCCCAATTTTGAAAGTAAATCAATTGTAGATTGTGTGTTCTCTTGACATGATACTTTTGACTTACCTAGGACCAAAAAATCATCTAAATAGTTTACATTTAAGAAACCTCTTGATCTGAGATAACTCAAGAAAGGCTTAAACATTTTGCAAAAAACAAAAGGTGCTGTGGATAGCCCAAAAGGCAACACGTTGAATTCGAATAGACTACCCTGAAAAGAAAATCTTAGGTATTTCCTATAACGTTTGTGTATTGGTATAAGATAATATGCATCCTTTAAATCTATTGTACACATGTAAGAATCTGGAAAAATTATATCCCTTACGGTTTTGAAGTTTTCTAATTTAAAATGCGATGTTTGAACCTAGGTGTTTAGTTTTTTCAAATTTAGTACGAAACGATAACCGCCGGATGCTTTCTTAACTAAAAAGTAAGAAGACAAAAATTCGCCTTTTTTATGTCGACACTTTGATATGGCTCCAATGTCAAGAAGCATTTTAATGTTTTCTTGGATATAAGGCTGATCCGCTTTCGGGATTACTTTAAAACTAGCGGTATTAAGTTGGCGTGGTTCAGATGTAAAAGGAATCTTATAACCCTGAACCCATTTTAAAATTGTACGGTCATTAGTTATTTTTGCCCATTGAGCATAGAAAAGGTGAATTCTGCCAGCATATTTGACTTGGGTCTCTACCTTTAATACTTCCTGCGGGGAAATTCCTGTCGGTATACTCTTCGTGGGCGTGTTTTCATTGTCGCTTCTTCCCTCCTGTGATATTTGAAGGCATTCGATGATCTCATCTTGGTTCTTGGAGCTTGACGCTGGGAGTTTAAATAAAATGAGGATTTCCGAAATGTTGTCGGTCTACTTGAAAATGTAGGTCTCTTTGTCCTCATATCCATGGCTGATTTTTCTACAGCTTGAGAAGCTTTACATTTATCCGAAAAGTCCAAGCCAAACAACGTAGTGTCTCTCTTAGCCTCTTCTGCTAACTTCTGAGTAGCCTGGCTCATATAGGGATACACCTGATGTTTGCGATGTTTTGATAAAAGATAATGTACTTCGCATAACATCTTAGCTGCATCAGCCGCCTTGGGAATAATCTGGGATTTTACATCATTGGGAACATTCTCCGATGCCAGAGTCAAGGATATCACCTCTCCCAGTCTGGTCAAGCCATGTCCCAATTTATCTTGGAAGGAAGAATATATCGCATCTTTCTTCTTTTCAGGTGCTGATAAGAGTTTTTCAGCTTCACAGTTGATTACAGGAGCGGCTAATTCTGGGCAGTTTGCTGGAGTCAGAATTTTAGAATGTTCCTCCCTAGATTCCTTATCTATTCCCTCCGTTAAAAAACTTTGCCACCGACTAACTAAGGCATCGTCTAAGGGTGGACCAAAATTTGTCGACTTACTGGGGTCAAATCCCAAAAGAGCATCTTTTGACACAACTACAGAGCTAGGAGGCTCATGAACCTCTGCAAAAACGGTCTCCGCCGCCCCACTCACTCCTTCTTCGTCTGAGGAGGGTAAAACTAACCTATTAAATTTTCTTGTTGGTTTCGGGGTTGGTAAATCGTCAGAGTTAGTATCGCTTTCGCCTGAAAGAAAGCACCCAATACATATTCTATTTTACTTTTTGTACTTTTTAAATATTGTAGATTTATAAAATCTAAAATAATATGTATGATTTTAAGTAGGATAGTTGCATAAACAACATCCAAATTTTCCTTTAAAGAATCACCATAAACTCTATCTGGTTAATGTATCCATTTCATATTTTTATAATGAATACACAAAAGGCTATGACACAAACTGCAGTGGCTTCAAAAAACAATATACATAAATATATTGCTGACTCTATCCAATCGTCTAAACTGTATTGCATAAACAATAATTTTTCACACGATGTAGGTATCCGAAACCAAACCAACCCAATTTTTTAGTACTTGAATTACATAATGATGCATAAACATCATACTTCGTCTAACAAAAATCAATAATATGACAATATACATAAATATAAAGTCCCTATTCTGATTAAAATGATGTATTTTCCCATGGTATCATTTCCCTGAATATTATATAGAGAAAAACTATAACTACTTACTTGATTCACTCAAAAACTTTTCTTGAATAGCGGCAATTGACTCTTGAAGGCGCTTCATCTTTTTAACAACAGATTCTATTTCACTTCTACGACGTCTTTTAACCATTTTTGTCACAACAACAAATTTAATTTATTTTATTTATTAGAACAGTAACACATTTATCGAGCACTGAAAACGTAATGAGGATATTTAGGTAGGTTCTCACAGAGGTTGGGTCAGCAAAAAATTGTTTTGCTTTGTAAACAGTGAACATGTTTGGGAGACACAAGCGTAACTACATGGTGGTCTATTAGAACGTGGTTAAGAAGTATAATAATTATTTTATATATTTTTGTTCTTTTTGTAAGAAGATTAATTCAAACTTTGAATATTGTCACAAATAAATTACAATGAAATATATTTTCAAAAAATTAATTAAAGTCAAGATAGCAAGATATCGTTACAATTTTTATTAAATTCAAAGAAGCAAAATGAATATTTTTTATTTGTATTACTCCTATATGTAGTGTTTGGGGAATTTTTCTCTGATATTGAATTGTTATATATCATTGAAAAACAAGGATCCAAGTGCAAGTGTTGATGATATTGTGGAATTAACGGCTGCTATGTTGTGTGTTGCTAAATCAACAATTTATAGATTACTAAAAGAAAGCAAGAATGGAACTCTTCAACCCCCTAAAACTCCTTCAGGCCGAAAACCAATCGAGATCCATGAGTCATTAAAACAAAGACTAAGGCGTAAAGTCCATGGATTTTACTCACGAAAGGAAACTCCAACACTTGACAAAATTATGACATCAGTGCAAGAAGATACGGACTATCCAAAATTCTCCAGAATGACATTATGCAAACTTTTGAAAGATGTGGGTTTCAGATATACAAAACATAATAGAAAATCTCTCTTGATAGATAAACCGGAAATAGTTTTTTGGAGAAGAGACTATTTAAGAAGCATACGACATGCCAGAGAACAAAATTTGAAAATCTTCTACTTAGACGAAACATGGATAAATGCTGGATATACAGTTTCCAAATCTTGGCAAGATGAAAACATTAAAAGCGGAAGGCAGGCATTCGTGGAAGGTTTGTCGTTAGGTTTGCAGCCACCATCTGGAAAAGGAAAAAGACTTATCATTGTCTATGTTGGAAGTTCTGAAGGTTTTGTTGATGGTGGATTATTAACTTTTATTTCAAAACGCACGGGGGACTATCACGAAGATATGAATGGGGATGTCTTCGAGGAATGGTTTGTTCAAATGTTGGATCTGATTCCAAAAGGGGCTGTTATTGTTATGGACAACGCAAGTTACTATTCACGGTTACGAGAAGCATTGCCCACAAGTCGTTGGCGTAAAGCAGAGCTTTTGGAGTGGCTTATTTCGAAAAATATTAAGTTTCCAAAAGATCCACTAAGGAAAGAACTTTACAGAATTGCAAAAATGAACAAGAATAAATACAAAACCTACATTGTAGGAGAAATGGCTTCTCCTCGTGGTATATCAGCTCTTCGACTTCCCCCTTATCATTGTGAGCTTAATCCCATAGAATTAATATGGGCTCAGGTAAAGGGGGAAGTTGGAAAAAAAATACTACTTTTAAAATAAACGATGTTGTGAAATTGTTTGAGAGTGCTGTAAGTCATGTTAGTAAGGAAAATTGGACAAACTGTATCGAGCATGTTATCAAAGTAGAGACAAATATGTGGAAAATTGACAATATTTGTGATGATTTAATCGACCCTATTATTATTAATGTCAACAACGATTCTTCCTCTTCCGAGTCGGATATAGAATAAAATGTAAGTAATAAATGTATTCCAATAATTATTTCTTTTCATTTTTTATTATATTATAATTTAAAACGTATTTTTTTCCCAAAATACACACCACCGCATTGCGTTATTGCTTATCTGCTAATCCTTTAACAATGAAGAAACCCTAAACTTTGCTACAACTGAAACAAATACGGGGTCGATCTACCTGGTTTTTAGATTTACGGAAGAAATGTAATTTAAAGTAAGAGATTTATCAAAAATTTCATGGTGCTCCCTGTAAAGGTTTTGCATACTTAATTAGGGTTTATTACTCCTCGTACTTTTTGTACATACTATAACTATGGAATCTTTTTAACCATTAGAGCGCTTTCATACGAGACACTTTGTGGCCGGCTACTAGTGTCTGAGAAGAATCGCGCGTCTAAAAATACATTAATAATCTGTGTCCCTTAATGTAATTTTTTTTCAGACACTAGTAGCCGTCCACAAAGTGTCTCGTCTAGAAGCGCTCTTATAATCACACGGCTTTTCAAAGCCTTTAAAGTCATATTTTAGAACATCCAGAGATTCTTTCGATCAGTATTTATCCTAATAGATTCTGGAGGAAGGGAAAAACAGGAATACAGGACAAACATGCAACAACGTAAAATGTATGGGGGGCTTACGGGGGCGCGTTTTAGGGGTCAAACAAGGTTTTTCTTCATTTCTGACGAAAGTTGACCTCCAATCGAAAAATATTGCATGGCAATGTTGTAGGCATTAAAAAAATCTGAAACTTTTGTGCATATCATTTTTCACATAACCTCAAAGAATCTGAGAAAAATCGAAAGAACTGAGTTTTTCGTTTTTAAATAAAAAAATAAATTTGGAATAAAATGGAAAAGTAGTGTGATATGTTATACTATTATACCATAACTATTTTATATCAATGACAGTTGATGTATCATTGCAAACTGCTACCACTTAATCCAACGTCTCACGCCAATAATTGATGATGTGAAAAAATAAGATTGATGAATACTTACGATTTGTAAAGCAGAAAGTCCACAATCCTGACATGGTCAACTTCGGCAGATACTCCTTATCACCAGTACCGTTATAAGCGGGATTCGGCATTTTTTCCGAGGTATGTAACCATTGATTGGTGCTCATGCCTACCGTTATAAAAATCAAAGAAAGAGTAGCCGAAAGGGGTGTTAAAATCCACAAACATGACAATGTAGCTTCCATCGACCCGAGAGCATCGACTTCCTCTTCAGAAGAAGTTTCTGGTGCTCTAGAAAGTGGTCTTTGCATCTTGATAGATTGTATAATATAAGCAAGAGAACCTATCTACGAGTTAGTTTATTGGTTACATTAAAGTACTACATTACCTAAGGTAATTTGTGAGTGTTTTATTATTGTTTTATAACTAGTCATTTTTGGGAGAGATTAATAGGCATGAGCGAACGCTTTGATTGGACATCTTTTGTAACTGCTGACTCCTGTAACAAAAATATTTATGAAAAATCAATGTTTGCATATATGTACCTTAACTTTAAAAAAACCCAAAATAGCTTAAGCTTGTTATTTCTACTCCTATACTATAAGTTGTTAATTAAATGCCAATTTTCAGTTTCATAATGATATTCATTATAACACTGGTTTTCATAATGATATTCACTATAATACTGGTTCATTATAAAACTGAAAAATTGACCAATAGAAATCTAGATTTTCAAATACCCAAGTAGGCAGGCCCAATATTTTCTGTAGAATGTTTTACAGCTTCACAGTGTTTCATGACTGTTTACTTTCGCGTCAATTTTTAAAAGAAATGTCGAGCACCAGACTAAAAATACTCAATGACCAAGGTAAATACATATTTAAATTTATCAATTTTTGTTTACCATACTTTATTACTAATTTTGTGAAACAGTAACATCCCTACCTATATACTTTATGCTATTAGTTTAACAATGTGGTCCCATAAGGTTGTTTTCGATCTGTACGTGCCTGGTTTGAGTCCCGGGTGGTAAATTTTTTTTATATTTCTTTAAATCAAATTTCTTCGTAGAAAAAATAGTGTATTAAACTCTTATGTAATAAGGCGAGTGTATTAATAACCATCATTACATGATCGTTGCATAATATACTATTTCATGATAAATATTTCTAGAGCCTATACTCAATTACCAGTCTTATCGCTCTTCTATTTTTTTATCAATAGCATAATATACATATTGGGAAAAGTCTTTTTTTTTAAGATCGACCAGAAAATATACACTTTCTGGACAATTTTTCGTCCAGAAAATAACGTTTTGCCATCTAGACCGGAAAATAAACGCTAGGGAGCGGAAAAAGCTTTTTTCTACGACCGCGCATTTTAACCCACTTTCACGCACGCATTTTAGTTTTGAAAGTGTCACTTTCCCGCACTAGGGCGGGAAAGTAAAATTATGCAAATTTTGACCTTATTGGATAGTTTTTTACTTCGGAAGTTATAACTATTGTTACAACAGGTGAATAAATAGTCCATCAAATAGAATCTACATCTTTTCTAGCTTTTTGTTGCATTTTTAAATTTTTGAAAATATAAAATAATGAAGATGTTTTAATATAACCCTGTACATTCTTTATAGTAGTGTCATAAAACAAACTATCAAACCACCCGGGTTTGATATAAGAAAAATATATCAAATAAAATTATTTCATCTACAAAGGACTTAAAACCGTTGCCGTCACCTTCATCATCTTTATGTGACCTGCAACCGATGCCATCCTCATCAACGTCATCTACCCACCAGTTAACACCAAATAACTCCACTGGACCGCCAATTTTAAGTAATTGACAGAATGCAACAAATTGTGTTTCTAATATTAATATCTATAATAATAGTTTTTGGTTAAAGTTTTGTATATGTATGTTGAAATAAAATAACTTTTGAAAAATGGGTTGGTATACTTTTTGTATACTGTCGTAGAATAAAATAATGTTCCTAACTCATGCGAAAGTGTCTTTCCCGACCTTGACTGCTTGCCCGAACTCCGCTTCGCGTCGTTCGGGTCAACTGTAGTCGCGTTTAGTATCACTTTCCGCACTTATTGCCGGTCCCTGACGTCCATTTTGTTTTCATTTTTCCAATTGCTCTTTCATCATACAATCTACCTTGATTTCGTTACTATGGTATCACTGCTTCGATATATTGTCGAGTGATCACAGTTCGTTGATTTTCAATTTGTCGTTTAAGTCAAACTTATTATTTTATCTAGTTTAAGTTTTGTTAATCACTTTGTTATAAAAAGTGAAATAAAGAATTGAATGTATATCGAAGTGAACGTCTTAAAAAAATATTGTACGTCACGCACCCGAAAATAAGTGTTTTTCAGGTTTCACCAAGCTTTCACCAACTTTCACTCGCCTACAGCTCGCCCTAGAATCTGCTTGTCTCGAACTGAAAAACACTACTTTCCGATCTTTTACCTAAATTACTATTAACGACATACGATTCACACAAGTACGACAACGAAAATATGAGAAAGACTACTTGAAAGAGAGAGAAGAATAATTGTTCACAGTCAGCGATGGGCGTGTGTTCAGTGCCCCCCTATTTTAACCGCAGTTGCCAAATTTACTTATCTGTTAAATTTATTCCCAATTTTTATCGGCAACAATGTTGAATACCAATAATTGTTAAATTGAAAGCTGTGCATAGATTTTAGTTATTACAGATTGTAATTTGTCCAAATTTTTTCTTGAACCATAATATCATTTTATTTGTTTTGTATTGTCTTTTCAATGTACCTTTCATGTACCAAAAATGCATTAAATACGTTTGAGAAAATGTCTAAAACACAAGAATCGGACGTGGTTGGTTTGTTACGAGTTCTATTGACAATTTTTTCGCGATTTACTGCAATACCTACTGACATTTTTTACACTTTGTATCCAAGAATAAAACTGAATAAGTAAATATTAACAGAAACAGTGACCTGACACATGAAAAAGATAAAACCGTTATTAAAACTGTTGCTTTTAATTTTTGTTTGACTTCACTTGGTAATAGCAACCACACTTTTATAACACTTTTATGAAACTTGTCACATATATTTTCTAATAGTTGTCATCATTATAAATTTTCTTTGAACATGAAAGTCTTTTCATAAAGTATTTCTATGCTGGGGTTTACAACAACATCCCCTAGTACATTGCCCAATAAAAGTAAAAACAGGAGAATCAAACCTAACCTCACTTATTATTATATGGCAGAGACAGATGTCAGTTAAGCGTCGGTTACGGTACCAATCCATAAGAAGTTTTAACCTGAAAATCCATGTTAATACTCGCCTGATATGCCTGCCGAATTAGCAGCTCCACGGCTAGGCAAAATTGGATTATCTTCAAGGCCATTGCAAGCACCTTTAAACAAGCCATTCCACTCTTGCTAAATGAACAGATTCAATCACCACATTTGCCATGACCGCATACATTTGCTTTAACGTTAAACATTCTATTCACAACCAAATATGTAATGATGTCATTACTCACGTCATTGAAGGTTAGAAAGTGTCATATTACACACCTCTACTTCCCGCTCTGACCCTCCGCCCTCATCGATCACTTCCCACCCTCTTATATAATGTGATCGTTAATCCATTTTACATGAATATTTTTTATATTTAAAAATATAACACATTGATAAATGTTATAATACCTATTTCTGTAGGGGTACAATCCATCAATTCTTCATCGGAGGACATTTTTATTGATTTATTATTCGCGAACTTAATATCCATCTGACTTTATTTGACATTTATTTATATTGGTGAGAGTAGTTGTCAAATGTAATATTTTAGGTGTGTTCATAACGAAACCGGGATGTGATGGTTGTAAATAAAATAGTATACAAACCTCGGTAGGAAGTTTCATTCCTGTCTTGAGATACTAGCTAAACTAAACTAACTAGTCTCTAGACGTTGATGAAACTCTTCCCACCTCGGTGTGTAATATACTATTGTTACAACGTGTTCAAAACTGAAACTTTTTCCCATTCACTTTTCTATTATAGTATATTACATAACGTGTGCGGAAAGTGACATTTTTCACACGAGTGGGAAATATTGTAGCACTAGGCATGGGCCGAGTGCGACAACCACACGAGTGTGAAAAATCACTTTTGCACGAGTAATGTACAGTATTTTTCCTTCGATCACGTGATAATTTTACCAAATAATGTGTAATCAACATCTGACATACTAATACACAAAATGTTAGAATTAAAGTCAACATAATTGATTTCAAAATTGACAATATCTATCAATGGTGACAAAAATTCGAGTTGTGTAACTATATAATATAGGTAGGTTCTGTATCTGTAGAGTAGGGAGGGTGAGTGTAGGCTCACAGCACTTGGGCCACATGTGACCCATTGTACATCCTCCCGAGGAGTTGATCTTTTAGGTCATTGTCCATCCTGTCCTTCTCAGGAAGGTGGACAGGTCACTAGGAGACATCTCCTTTATATTGGCAGGTGTAGGCCAAGACTCACCGAACACACACTCTCTTATTGACTCCGGACACTCGCATATAGGTAGGTTATTATTAATAACAATATTCTGGACACAAATACAACGAGAAAATTGCAAAATATACCGATCTTGCAATTGAGGTAAGACAGATGTGGCATGCAGAGAAAATAGAGGTGGTACCGATCAT
>CAJUYG010006325.1:0-12343 GCA_910591675.1 Galerucella calmariensis
CTCCCAGTGACCTGTCCACCTTCCTGAGAAGGACAGGATGGACAATGGCCTAGGAGGACAACTCCTCGGGAAGATGTACAATGGGTCACATGTGGCCTAAGTGCTGTGAGCCTACACACTCACCCTCCCTACTCTACAGATACAGATACAGATATATCGGCAGGTGTAGGCCAAGACTCACCGAAAACACACTCTCTTATTGACGATAACTCCGGACACTTGCATAAGACATGCCTGACAGTTTGATCTTCCTGTTCACACATCCTGCATAGATGTGTGTCCACTAGCCCCATAGTATGGAGGTTTTTCCTTAGTTGACAGTGGCACTCTAGTACTAGCACCGATCGAAATAGATAAATGTGACTCGAAAAATTAAAAAAAATACAATTGTTGTGTTCTTTTTACGGATTTTGCTCGAGCTCGTTGCTCGTTGCTCTGTTCACTTAGATGCTTTTGCATATTCTTTTGCTCGCTTTGAACAGATCTGAACTTGCTCTCGCCCCAAATTGCACTACCTATAGATGGGGCTCGGCTCCGATTACTTGATCTCATTTTGCTCCGTTTAGTTGATCATAACCTCAAACCATAAGGAAAACAAACAAAATTTGAATTCATTTTGTAGTGCTCTCAAAATGTGTGAGGACTTATATATGCCAATAATAATAATTTCATTGCAATTACGATAAAGGATACTGTAACAAACTTGGATTTAGTTTAAAAGACAAAAAGGAACAGAAACGGGTGAAGTGAACATATAACAATATCCTCCAAATTATCTTCCACTTGCATATCTTTATTTTTTAATATTTTCTATATAAACTAAATCATAAATAATACGCTAACCTGAAATTTTATGATGCACTATCTTCCATTTTATTATTTAAATGACATTTGAAGTACAGTATATGTTTTTCAGATATTTATAAGATGCGACATAGGGAATTCCTGTACAAATCTGTCAAACGCGAGATAACTTTTTTACCAAATAGCGTTCATGGAAAATAATAACAGATTTGGAAATGTCGTTGAAAAATAAGTTCGAATGTACTTTTAATTTAATTTAATTTTCTCCGTTTGAATGAAAAAATGTATGACTATGTTTAAAAAAGTAGTACAGCGATACTTCACGTTTAACTTTCAAATTTCCTTTGCTTCTACCCGTCTGGCTATCTCCTACGCGGTTGAAAGTATTCGAAAGTGGTATGAAAATGGAGTTCAACTTTTTTAAACATAACTATCCACTGTTTTATTAAACCAGAGCGAATTTGAGAAAATTAAAAGTGCATTTGAACTTATTTCTCAACGACCTTTCCAAATTTGTTATTATTTTTCATGGAATCTATTTGGTAAAAAAGTTAGCTCAAGTTTGACAGTTTTGTACAGGAATCCCTATCCCTCTACAGGAATCCCTATCTTATAAATAGCACACGTATTTTATACAATCTATCAATTTGACAGGTTATGTTCCAAGTAAGTTAAAAATCTCAATTTATCTTTATTTTGATACAAATAACAAAAATATTTCGATTCCACTCCTGTCTGAAATAATATTTCTGAGCCTGGTACCTCAGTTGGTCGAACGGCGATTAAAATAGTGAAAACAAGCATTAAGATATGCAAACATGGACGTAGCGATTTGAAACTCAGGACCAGTCAGTGATCCTCGTTCGCTCCTCCTCTAAGGGATTATAATTGTAGTGGATGAAAAGGCACATGTGCCTTCATTAATCAATGGATTTGCTGCCAAAAGTAATTAAATATTTAATTGCTAAAGATGTACATTATAATAGGAATAAACAGGGTGGGTAATTGAACGTTTGAGAATTTTTTAAATAAAGAAAAAAGTATAAATATCTATATTTAAGTGAATTCACTTCAGTATACTCCATTCCAAGATATTCCTTCTGTAAGTTCCTTGTGGCATTACTTATTCTTTTTTCTCTTATTCTTTTGGGAATCAAACCACAATAATGTTTTTTATTTTTTATTTCGACGTTTCGGTATAGCGTTGTCAAGATTAACTAGTAAAAAAATTAATAAAATAATTTTAGGTCCCTATCTGGCACAACGAAAAAATATTCCGTTATGAAAAAAGCAGCCCATAGCAGGCAGTCTAATTTCTTTGAAAAGCGTGAAAATAATGCCTAATAGTATGATTATTAAAGAGCTGAAATGTTTGGTTGGTATCATAAGACTAATTTTTCAATTTATTCAATTATTCTTTTATTTATACAGGGTGTCCAGAAACTCTCCTGCCAAACGGAAACTACAGTTACTAAAGGTGATTTTAAGTCGACTTAGCTCAAATGATCTTAATCAGAAAATGCTTCCTAAAGCAGCTACAGCCCTTTGAAGAAGACGTCCTTATATGAGTTTTCTTCAAATTATTCACAAATACTATTACTTAAAATATTAAAAATGGTATAATCAATAAACAGTTACAAAAACCAGTCGTTGGCTTAAGTGTGGCTTAAGCCACAGCTACCTGATAAATTTATTTTACGCGCTAAAACATAAGGTTCTATCGAAACCAGGAGGTTTTTTGTTTGCACTGAACAATTTTAGTTATTGGGGATACGACGTTTTGCACTTAGGCCATCGATATGCAATATTGTGACATGTTAGAGGGTGGAGAAAAGACCATGATTTTTCTTTTGAGTGAATCAAAATGTATTTTTCCTACACCCGTGTTATAACAATGCACTTATATGCCCATAATCCGTTTCATAATGATACCCATTACGATACAGATTTTTCATTACGATACAGATTTTTAATCAATAGAAACCCATAATTTTTCAATCAAGCATGCAATGCATGCGTGCATTTGACGTTTATCCAAGTTCCTATGTAACTATTTTAGATGTCAAAATCAGTACGTATTAAATTTTCGTAGATACCTAACTAAACCTCGATAATTTATCAAAATGTCTGATATTAGCGATATAGAAGAATTACCATCGATCGACTCCTCCACACATATCGAAGAAAGCAGAAAATGCAGTTCAAAATATTTTGCCCCAAAAATCTAAGAAACTGTACAAAAAACTTTATCAACGGTTTATGGACTGGAGAAATACAAATAAGATTTCGACATTCTCCGAAAATGTTTTAATTGCTAATTTTCAAGAATTGATGGAAATTATGAAATCATCATGGACACATTATTCAATAATGAAAACGTTGGTAAATATAAACCATAATATAGACATTTCTAAATATAAGAAACTACAAGCTTTATTAAAGCGAAAGTCCGAAGGATATGTTGGGAAAAAGCAAAAATATTTTCACCTGAACAAATAAAAAAGTTCATCTACGAAGCACCCGATGAACGGTTTTTATTTTTAAATGTAAGTATCTATCTAACATTGCATTTAAAAAAAAATTTCATGATTACATTTTCCATTCGACTCATGCATGATAGGTATATTTCATTTATTTCGAGCAAACTCATAGACCGATCTCGTGGCCGAGCAGGTTAAGGAGCATCTACCAAATTCGACCTTGCACAATTATGCTTTGTATATTTTTTTGTTTCCCTACGTCCTCACGTTTAAGTTCACATAACGAACATTTTATTAGAAATATGAAAGCTCCGCAACATGTAGGTAGCCAAGCGGTCCAAGCGGATTTTGGTTCACGTACTACTCTATAAGCTTCGTCAGTACTGAACTGGGAGACCGCCGAGACCGGCGAGCGTTGTATCAACACGCGACTACCGAAGCAGAGAGACAATGTCGGACATAGAAGAATAGAAAAGCGAGCGATGGATTTTTATCCGATATTTTAGTGGTAGCAACCGAATTTCAATAAGGAATTGTACGGTCATAAGTAATTTGAGGATTCTGAGATTTTTATATAGTATTCATAAAGCTTCAAATTAGACTTCTTATCAATTAGTTTTTCCACTTAATCCATATTTAATTTTTTACAAGGGCTCAAACTTTGCTTAATATGTGTAATTACCTCATGATTCGTATTTTTTTCAAAAAAATTTGGTTAGCATTTCTAAGTTTTTATTCGATGAGAACTCTAAGTTCAACATTAATCTACATGATATATTTTTTTCTTAATTTTCAATACATCCATTACCTCAAAATTCTTTGCCAAAAATATTTCAATATTTTCTCAAATCGCTGTCGATAGATTCCCCTTAAGGCACTCAATTTGGACTAGACTACAGTATGAGTTCTGGTTTCGAAACCAGCCTTGTGTTCAATAAAAATATAAAATGTATGGTTTTTGATTATTTATCGGGTGTAGAAAAAATAGAGTATGCAACTCTCATGTAATGGTTATTAATACACGAGCATTAACCGGGATTTATGCGATCATTACATGATCGTTGCATAATATACTATTTTGAGTCATACGAATGAATATCACCTTGTTTGTAACATTACATGTTTGTAGAACAAAATAGCAACAAATTACGGATCGTACCCTATAAAATGGCTGCCGCAGCTTAATATACGCAGGGCACAGAGGGTTCTAGACTGTCACGCCAATATACATTCAGATTATTATTTTAAAGAAATCATTAAATTTGCTTAAAAAAGGTATACCTGTTACTTGTCTGTAAAATGCATAAATTTTAGAAAAACTCTCTTTGAAGTAAGACATTATTTTCTCCACCTTGTAAGTGAAATATTGAATTGAACTGTCAAATGTTATTTTTAATTTTTGAAAAGTTTCAATTATATGAACAGTTAAGTGTTACCATATGTTTTTGAATATCTACCCTGTCACTACGAAGTCTATACCTGTTGATGAAAAGGGCATCGATCCTTCTTGGTACTACCCAATTTAGTAACCCGCGGGGTGCCAATGTTCCTTTTCTTAGGTTAATTGTCTCATACACACTCCATGGTTCTTTTGTTAGAAATTTTTCGAGAGAGGCAAGGAAGTATTTCGATTTAATGAGATAGATTTTTGACGTTTCGCACTTTCTTTTCAATCGATTATTTCTGGGAATTTATAGCTAGGGAGTCTAGCCTTGAGTTGGTACCAAGAATTTAAAATCAGTTATTGTTTCCACTTTATTCAGTCAACTGATATTTAAAATTTGGAATTTTGCAAACAAAAGGATTAAATGAAACCCTAAGTCAATCCACAATGTGATATACTTTTCCAATCAAATTGCTACTTGTTTCGGTAAAACAATACCATCATCAGGCTATATGAAGCGCGTACACGAAGGGTTTGAATATCATCACCAATTATCCCTAACAAATAAATTCGCGACGGCCGGATTGCATCCCGCTAAGAGCAGGTAGAATTTTTACCATCCGAGTTGCATCCCACGACCATCCGAATTGCATCCCATTAACCAATTTTATTTTAGCAGCAAAACTAATGTATGTTCTGATAATAACCCACAGCGTTGTCACGTTTACTTAATACTAAATAATACTTAATCAATTGTAACATTCAAAATGTTTATTGACACATAAACAAATGTTTACTTAATACTAAATACTAATGGGGTATTAAGTAGAGATTAAGTTTGATGGTTGCATTTAAAAAGGGCTGACGCTTATACTTTACCAGTAGTTCAAAATTCTGATTCGTTTCGCAAAGATCGTAGTAACCTTTTGTAGTTATATATTGTGTGATTTTGGTGAAAATATGGAGATCAATACGGTTTTAAGTGAAAAGGGTAAAGTTTTAATTGTTATTCAGGGGTATACATTCTGTTTTCAAAAAATGTTAGGTAAAGATACGGTGAAGAGGTGGCAATGTACAAAACGAAATTGTAAAGCTTTTCTTAAAACAAATTGTGTAAGTGATGAATTAATTGAATCGGTGTTAAATCACAACCACGAGAAAGTGCCAGCGGAAATTTTAAACAGACAAAACATTAGTAACTCTGTTAAATGTGCTGCTGTAAGTGACATGTGTGAAAAGCCAATGAAATTAATTCGGAATGAAATAAAAAATAGGGAGATAGATACTATAACAACTAAGGATGTAGAACGAATTCGTAAAAACATTCATAGTGCAAGATCGTCAAATGGTTTAATACAGGTTCCAAAAAGCGTAACAGAATTTCACAATTCAATTGAAGTAGTCCCCATCGTGACCAATAAAAATGAAAATTTCTTGTTGAGAAACGATAAAGAAAATAACATCATTCTATTTTCTTGTCAAACCAACCTTAATTTATTGTCTTCTTCTTCAGATCTTTACGTGGATGGTACGTTTCAGTATTGTCCAAAATATTTTCTACAATTGTTTACCATTCATGCTTTAAAAGATAATACCTATATTCCCCTAGTTTTCTGTTTACTTCCTAACAAACTCTCTTTCACATATTCTCTTGTTTTTCAATACTTAAAAGAAGAGTGCTTAAATCTAAATATTCCTTTAGCCCCTAAAACCATAACCGCAGATTTTGAAATTGCAATTCATAAAGCAATTTCAGAAACTTTTCCTTTGGCATTTATCCGTGGCTGTAAATTTCATTTGGGACAATCCTGGTATAGAAAAATTCAAGCGGTTGGCTTATCAGTTCCGTATCAAAATAAGTCAGGCCAATATGACGAAATTTCGAAGTACTTGACATACATCTTTGGTTTATCTTTTCTTGACCCTAAAGATGTTGGAGAAGTTTACGCTTTTGACTTGGCTGCAATCCAGCCGGAAAATGACAAACTAAGTGAATTTTGCGACTATCTTGTCGAAAATTATATAGAAGACAACGCGACATTTCCGCCACATATTTGGGCTGAACATTCAGAAACTCTTCAACGAACAACAAATGCTTGTGAATCTTTTCACTCCAGGTATAATAAATCCTTTTACTGTGCTCATCCAAACATAAATGTATTTTTAGATGTACTTTTGCAGTTTCAGATCGACACATACATAAAAATTAATAGTGTACACCTTATACCAAAAGTTCACACCAATGTATTAAAAAAACGAGATTTTATTAAAATGAAAATTAAAGAGCTAGAAGAAAATATAATTACAAAGTTTGAGTTTGTTAAAACAGTTTCGTATAGGTGTAAACCTAAGGTTTAGGGTATTTTTAGTTATTATTGTACCTTTATGTATGTTATGAAAGATTGAACCTCTTAACCTATAATCTACATAAAAAAATGTTAAGTGCAAAAGTTTATTTTATTTATGTTAACTAGATATTTTACGTTTAATACATTTTTATCCTTTTTATGTGTATCTTTTTATTTAAATTGATTTATTTCCAAATATATAAAATACAAATAATTACCTAAACTTTTAATCGGTACATTGATTTTTAAACTATATTTCAAGAATTTTAGCACAAATTGGCAACGTTGCGGCGCAGTTTACCTGAAATGGTGTTATTAATTAGTAAATACCTTTTTTCGAGGTGGGATGCAATTCGGATGTGACCTTTTCTTGGCCAGGTAAAAGTTGAATTTTTGGGATGCAATTCGGATCTCGCCAATAAATTATGGTATGAAAATTGAAGAGAGAAAAGAGAAAAAAAGAGAGAAAAATTATGATTTATTAGACTTTTTTCTTGAACTGTAGTACATTCAATAGGTGTGCGTCATCGTTTGTGACGTATATCCGGGATTTTGGTATGTTGTTTATTTTATTTTTTTATTCACTTTTCATAAATAATAATTGACCGTAAACAAAAAAGTACAGACCAGACGAGAGCTGTGAGTGGGACAGTAGAAAAAGACGTAATACATATAAGACATATTGCCGATACGAAAAAGGTACGTCTGCATTCTATTTTGAATGCTGCACGTGAACTCTGTAACAGAATAGAAAGGAAATTTCTTTCTATGCTAGGAACACAAAACAGCCTAACCCACAAAACAGTCCAACCTTTATACTGTTTTGTGGGTTAGACTGTTTTGTGTTCCTAACATAGAAAGAAATTTCCTTTCTATTCTGTTACAGAGTTCACGTTCTGTTATTCTCCCGATTGATAGGCTGCGCTTGCGCGTAATCTAAACATCAGCTAATCTAATTTTTCAAGTCAAAGATTAGGGTTAACATTTGTAATACATTTAAACGATTCATTATTGTTATATTTTGATTAGGATCAATAGCAGACCTGCCTCTTTTTCCATTTCATCTAACGTAATGCGTTAGAAGGACATTAACAATCGATGACGCACACCAAGAAGGGTATTATATGAACTCTACCTCTTCCAATCTTTGTTACTGAGTAGATTTTGCTTGTCAATATCGAGTACAGTAAAGATGTAAGTAACTTTTTTCAGTGTATGTGGCAACAAATATTATAACTATGATTGAAAATTAACGGATCCATCGTAAAATGATACATTTTATAGAAACGCCGTGTGAGAGCTACTGTCTCTTTCATTTATCTTGGTACATATCGAAGATAGGAACGTTTTTATGCCTTTTAAATTGTTATTCTCCAATTCCAGATCATAAAAATAGCATAAAAATAAACGTAAAAATCTTTTATGATTGTTGTTTTTATGTTTTAGTACCCACAACTGATATTGATGTAACACTTTCTTATGTAACAAAGTATCTTTAATACCTTTTTTTATTTTAAAAGTTAATTTTGTACTTATATTTCAAAATTGAATGACAATTTTTGGGTCAAAGATGTTATGAAGACAAAATAAATTAATCTAAACATATTATTATTACATTTTAAATTCCCATGCATTATAATACAACTTTTAGATAGAAAGTGAAAGCATAAATATGAATTTAGAATGTTCAAATCACAATCAATGTGAATCAATATTATATAATTGGTCATTAGGCGTCCAAAAAAATAAATAAAGGGAGCGCCTTGATATTAAAATTTTATAATAATGACGTCCGGTATCATCTATATGGATAAATGATAGAACAAGATTATGTAGGATTTGTAGGATTAATTTTAGATGTTATTACCTATTCTACTGTATCATTTCATAAGTTTTAGTCAATAGGCATGATGGGATAAAACACTTCAATTTATTTAAATATTATTTGAACGAATATACACATAGATTCAAAAGTTTTGCATCACCCTAAATCTCCGAAAAAAAATAAATTTTTATTATCCAATAATAAACTTGCTTTAAACATAAAAAGTATTCTTAGAAATTAAATAAATTAAATACAAATTGATTCTTTTTAAAGAAAAAGTTAAGTGAGAATCTGCATGAGAACTTTTAATAAAGAGTATTTCCACCTCTAGAATTTATGCAAGTTTGAAGTCGCCTGCCCATGCTGTTTACCAAATTATTGATATTCCGTTGAGGAATATTTCGCCATTCTTCTTGGGCCGCATGAACAAGCTCTTGTTTACTCCTGGGTGGATTTCTGCGTGCTGCCACTGCCCTGGCAAGCATGTCCCAAGCATGTTCTATGGGATTCATGTCAGGAGATAGGACAAGCCAGTTCAAACGATTGATCCCTTCAGTTTCAAGATACTCATTTACAGCTCTGGTCCGATGAGGTCGGGCGTTATCGTCCATAAAAACGAAGGAATTGCCAACAGCTGCGCGCCATAGTCTCACGTGAGGATGTAGAATCTCTCTGAGATACCTATCACCAGTCATCGTTCCCTCCACATGAATTAATTCTGTGCGATCATTTAACATGATACCAGCCCAAAACATAGCACTTCCTCCTTTGAAAGGCGGCACGGGGCGAGCATGGGCAAGCTGAGCAACTCTCGTTGGATCCCGCCATATACGTATTCGATGGCTATCTTGTACCAAACAAATCCTTGTCTCGTCGGAAAAAACACCGAATTCCAAAATTCTTCAGGCAAGGCCGCGTGTTCTTGAGCCCACTGTCGTCGGCGAGCTCTGTGCTCAGGTTGTAGTTTGGGCACTCTTATTGGTCGGCGACACCTCAAACCTGTCGCAAGTATTCGTCTTCGTAATGTCGAGATCGATACTTGAACTCCCAACGCATGTCTCATATCTCTTTGGAGTGCTGGTATTGCCATGGTCGGGTTTCTTCGGATAGTTAAGTGGATATAACGGTTCTGCTGCTGATTAGTAACACGCCTTCTACCGCTTCTAGGTCTATCACGAAGAGAATTGGTCTGGAGATACCGGTTCCATACAAGAGACACATCACTTTGCCAAACGCCAGCTCTGTTTGCCACAAACCTTTGAGAATGACCTTCTTCAACTAAAGCCACTATTCTTGCACGGTCAATCTCACTTATGACTTGACGATTCATGTTTGCACTTAAAATCGTAAAAATCAAATGCCTTGAATGTTAAAATGATCGTACTAAAAATGTTATCTTACAAAAAAAATTGTAAACATCTGTATATATTGCAAAAAATATGGAACATATTGAAATGGTAAACATTGATAAACAAGCCAACAAAAAATTGTTAGCGCAAAAAAATTCCTTCGCATCCGAAGAAGGTGATGCAAAACTTTTGAATATATGTGTATATTGAACTTATTTCAAATATAATGAAGATTTAAACAAATTAAAGTCTTTCATTTCATCGTTTACTATGGATTTTCATCAAGTAAAAGCCTCATCTATTCAATACTTCAAAAATATTTAAAATTACAATCTTTCTAATCTGTACAATTTTTTCAAATGATTATTTCAGTTATTCTCAGTGACTGTCATCATGTCTATTGTGCCAAAGAAAACCAAACAAAAGGTATTTTTACAGATTTTGCTTCTAGATAACTACCAATTTTCACCGAGTGTTCAATAATACGGGTATATCTCGCTAACATGTAATTTGCAGATATATTTTAAAAGTTTCGACTCTGATAATCGTCGATTACAATAAAACTAATAATTAACTACCAAAAATTAACTACACAGTTAAGTTACGTCCAAACGAGCAGGACCGTATTGCAGAGAATTATTTTTTAGTGAAAATAAATTGAACAAAATTAAATCAAGACCCTAGAATGTGATGAAAAATTATAATTAATTTGACATATTATAGAGAATTATGAGAATTTTATGCTAATAACGTATTAGTTAGTTATTAGATTTTACAGTTTTTACTATTTACAGTTTTCAATAGTTAATTTTTTATCACTTGCTTTAAATTTTCTTGTACCATTGCTTTGGAAGTATAAGAACAATATACCATTGAATTAATACATTTTTAGCATTAAATTTAAGATTATGATTAAGTTGAATAGAAACATATAACCTCTACATCCCGATTTATTATCTGAGTAGCTAATTTTACAAACTGAGGTGTGAAGGAAACATACAGTAGTGTATCATCAGTAGATAAATCTAATTTTAAATTAGACAGAGATTTAAAAAGAACAGAAATATAAATTTTAAAAAAAGTGGCCCGAGTACAGAACCTTGAGGTACACTTGAAGTGATTAATGTACATTTTGAAGTATTATTGTCGATAATCACATTTAAATAAATAACATTTGAAAAACCTTATGGAAATCTCGTAAAATCCATAGTGTTTGATTTTCTTGTAAAGAAGAGTATGATGTATAGGCTCTGGAAAAATCCAATAAAATAGCTGACGTAGTTTTACCTTTGTCCAATGATCGAAGTACGTTATCCGTTAAATCTAGAAGTAGGGTAAAGGGTAAATATGTGAACAACTTTGCTGGATTGTGGTGGAAATAAACTGCTCCAAAACAATTCGTCAGATAAGCAAGTAAACATTCTTACTTTGTGTAGGATTGGTATAAGAAATATTATTAAATGTGGGAAAGTCAAGCAAAAGTCTTTAACAAAATCTGTGAAGCTTTTTGTTTTTGTTTAATTTGGTTCGAAGGCATTGCTGTGTGTTTTGTGCTAAGGCCGACGCTGGAACTTGATGGACGTATAGACAATCTTGAGAGTCAAATGTTTTTTGAGTTTTAATTGATGGCAGGAGATACCGTAGCAGTCTGGTGGTGTAATTATTGAGGGTTTTGATAAATGGTGAGAGGTAGAATTTTAATCTTGTGTTTTTGTTAATGAACGTGTAGGAAGTATGTAATAAAAGGTTAGGGTAAGTCAGAAAAAATAAAAATAAAAATTTTAATGACGAACGGTTGGGTTGAAAATATTACATATGGACTTGAATTTGAGATTTGATTGAAACTGCAGCTTGTGTGAGATTTTTGATAATAATAATCTATAATTAAACCAAAAAATGGTTTATTCTATTTTGAAGCGAGTAGAAATTATTGAATATTATTTAAAAAAACATACATGCAAGTGAAGCTGATATGATTTTGTCAGTTGATTGATTTTACTGTTGTGATACATATGCATAGGTTCGCTTATAATATAGAAAGGACAAGGAGTAATAAATCATTCATTTAAGGAGATTTCATAGACGTACCAAAATATATTTTAAGAGTACCGTAAGGTACATTTTGTATTGAACAACCCAGTTTTCTTAGAAAC